>SNQJ01S0034446.1:88639-107925 GCA_010110895.2 Picea sitchensis | reverse complement strand
GCCACTCTAACCAAGACAAAGCTAACAAGCTCAAGAACCAACAAAGCTAACCCAAGCTCAAGCTCGTCCAAGCTACACAAAAGCTAACTTTCTCCATGAGAATTCCTCTCCTTTTATAAGTTGAAGAGGATAAGGTGAGGAGGTTAGGATGATCCCACTAAATCATGTAAGCGAGTAAGATCCAAACCATTCGGATGCCACTTCACCATAGAAGCTTCTCCTTCTAGAAAATTCGCGAAAACGCTCATTTTTCCACGTGCTGGAATTCTCGCACCCTAGCTATAGAGAAACCTGCGAACACCTCGCACCCTGGCTATAGTGCAACCTGTGAGAATGGGTCATTCTCGCATCCTTCCTATATAACAACCTGCGAACTTCCCTTTTTATAAGGTTTTTACATAGGAAAAAGCAATTTCTTTTCTCAGGAGAAGTTCTTCTCCCTTCTCTCTTTAGGAACTCAGGCCACTGACCCCTCTGAAGGCAACATATAGGTTTACATCATTAATGATCATAGGGATGATGAAAATAATGTGTAACATAGATGCCCTAAACAATTGGGGTATCATTCTCCACAAGGACCTCGTAAAGCACTTAGCTGGAATTTTTCAAGACCAAGAATCTAAAGCAATCATCCCTCAGCTGGAAGGAGGATTCTTCACCCTCCACAGAGAACCCCTTGTAGGGTCCTTAGTTGAAACCCTTGATGAGTTGAGCGACCAACTCTTGTGTATTAACAATGGCATCAATAATTAGTTTGTCCAAGGAGGAAATTCAGGAATCGACACTATTGAAGAACCTGAAGGGATTTCGAACCTAGAATTTGATGGATCCCACTCAAGTTCCGGGTCGGGTGTTGGAATTTTCTTGACAGCCCCTTCCTGAGAAGCCTTCTACTATTCTTATAGGCTAGAATATCATTGCACAAACAACATCATTGAATACGAAGCTTTGATCCTAGGCCTCAACCTAGCAATTGACAAAGGTTTCACGTACCTAAGGGTGAAAGGTGATTCAAACATCATAGTATCACAGGTTTTGCTAAAATTTGCTACAAAGAATGAGAAGCTGAAGAAGTATCAAGACTTTGCATAATCCCTTTCAAAATCCTTCAAGATAGTTTCAATTGAAGCCATTCCTCGGGAAGAAAACTATGTGGCAGATGCTTTGGTTGTCTCCACTGCCACCCTACAACCTTGTGATGGTCCTCTTCATGACTTATGCAAAATGGAAGTCCTCTTTAGACCTTCTATCCTCGATAACTTGGATCATTGGCAAGTTTTCGAAGATGATGACCAAATCATCAGGTTTATGGAGAACAACAAAGAGTTCACCGATTCGTAAATAAAATTCCTAGTTGACTCCATGAACTTGGAGGTTATAAACCTTCAAAAAAACACCTTGCCTAAGGTCTGCATCCCTTTGGAAAACCTCTTTGACAGACATGATGTTTTCAAAAGAAAAGGGGCTAGAAAACAAGCAGATGAAGTCCTAGAGTTTAATATCGGTACAGAAATAGACCCAAGGATGGTTAAAATAGGGAAAGGGACCATTGAGAAGGAAAGGTTGGAAATATTACCCCTCATTAGAGAATTCAAAGATAATTTTGCCTAGAACTATGATGAGTTAAAATCCTATAGGGGATATTTCATCCAACACGTCATACCCTTGGTAGAAGGAACCAAACCTTTCTGACAAAAGCTAAGACATATCAACCCAAAGTTAGCAGGACAAATACAAAAGGAACTCCAAAAGATGGTTGACGCTGGTATCATAGCCCCTATCAGATATTCTTCTTGGATGTCAAATTTGGTAATTGTCCGAAAGAAGACCGGTGGAATACACCTATGTGTTGATTTCTGCAACCTTAACTAGTTATCTTTAAAGGACAACTATCCCCTCTCGAACATGGAACATCTGCTTCAAAGGGTTACAGGGGCAGGGATGATGTCCATGTTAGATGGGTTTTTTGAATACAAGCAAGTCTTTCTCAAAAGAGAAGACCAACTTAAAACAACATTTACTACGCCATGGGGAACCTTTATGTACTTAAGAATGCCCTTTGGTCTCATGAACATCAATGCCACCTTCCAGAGAGCAATGGAATTTTCCATTAGGGATCTTATATATAAAATCATAGAGATTTACCAGGATGATCTTATGGTTGTATCAAAGGATAGGAAAGACCACCTTTCACACATCAGGATTTTTTTTGAGCGATGTAGGAAGTATGGTATCTCTCTAAATCCCAAGAAGTTTGTTTTTGGGATCGACGAGGGAAAATTTTTGGGTCATGTAGCTTCAAAGGGGGGGGTCTCCATAGATCCTGAGAGGGTCCAATCAATAAAATATATATGTACTCCAACCAACAAAAAGTCCTTACAATCCTTTTTTGGAAAATTCAATTTCATTTGAAGATTTGTTCCAAACTTTGCCGAAAGGATAAAACCCATGAGTGCTTTGCTAAAAAAGGGCGTTGCCTTCAAATGGGATGATAAAGCTATCAAATATTTCAAGGATATAAAGGATGATATCTCCCAATCCCCTGTCTTAATCAACCTTGATTATTCATGAGATTTCATAATATTCTCATTTTCCTCCCAGGATACCATAGAAGGTGTTTTAATGCAAAAGGATGTTGATGATTATGAGCACCCCGTAGATTTTATGAGCAAGGTCCTTAGAGACTCATAATTGAATTACTCCATTACTGAGAAACAAGCATATGCCTTGGTGAAGTCCCTCAAGCACTTGAGAAACTACATCGGCTACAATAAAATTAAGGCTTATGTCCCATACCCAACAATGAAAGATGTTCTATCACAACAAGATTGCATGGGCACTAGGGGAAAATGGGTTTCCAAAATCCAAGAGTATGACTTAGAAATAAAACCCACCAAAATAATAAAGGGACAAGGTTTGGCCCATATGCTAACCGAAAGAAACCAAGAAGCCATACAAATGGGGGAAAGCGAACAAATAAATGTAATGGTCAGTGAACTAGAGCATGATGAGTGGTACTCTGATATCGTCTATTACCTTAAGAACTTGTCCTACCCTGATCACCTAGTGGACTACAAAAGAAGGGCTTTGAGACTGAAGGCTATGAGATACTACTTGACGGAGGAAGGCCTTTGTTGGAAAAAACTTGATGGGGTGCTCTTTAGATGTGTTAACCAGGAAGAAGATGAGACATTATTGAAGGAGTTACACTCTAGATACTATGGTGGGCATTTTGCAGCTTGTACTACTGAACATAAGATCCCGAGGGTTGGGTATTATTGGCCAACACTCTTTTCCGACACTCACTAACACGTCCGATTTTTCCAGCCATGACAGTACTTCTCTGGTAAACCAAAACTCCCAGCACAACCTCTAAAACTCATAGTAGTGGAAGCACCTTTTTAGCAGTGGGGTTTAGATTTTGTTGGGGAGTTTAAAGATAATTTAGGCAATGGCTACCGGTGGATATTAATAGCCATAGACTACTTTACTAGATGGGTTGAGTCCATCCCCACAAATAAATCCACCGAGGAAGTAGTCATGAAATTTTTGGAAGACCAGATCATAACTAGGTTCGACGTCCCTTCCAAAATTACTACAGACAATGACAAAGCTTTTAGCTCACACGCTCTAGTAGAATTTTTCTTCAAATATGGAATTGTCCTATCCCATTCCTCCAACTACTATCCACAAGGGAATGGATTAGCATAATCTAGCAATAAAAACCTTATGAATATTATCAAGAAGGTCGTGGGGGAAAATAAGAAATATTGGGATAGAAAAATTAAGTATGCAGTTTGGGAAGACCGAATAACAACAAAGACCTCGACAGGAAAAACTCCTTTTGAGTTAGTATATGGACTAGAAGAAAAACTTCTTGTGAACCTCCAAATTCCCATCCTTCGTTTCACTCAACAATATGTTACAGATGGGAAAGTAATCCAAGGGCGAATCAACCAACTGATAGAGTTAGATGAAACTAGAAGAAATGCCCCTTGTTAGATGGAAAGAAACCAAGAGAAGATAAAAAACACTTTTGATCACAAAGCTAAGGAAATAAACTTCGCTAAAGGAGATCTCGTCTTGCTATGGGATAAAAGAAAGGAGAAACCTGGTATGCACAAAAAAATTGATAGTTTATGGACAGGTACATATAAAATCATGAGTCATGCAGGTACAAACACTTTCAACTTAGGCACCATGGAGGGAGAGGCCCTGAGGCTGCCAGTGAATGCTTTAGACATCAAGCGTTACTATCCACTAGCAACATGACTGGTAAGTGTAGGTAAGTAGGTAGGCATTTTTTCATTCATGTATTATACCATTTGCATCGCATGTTAGTTTGGTTTCACATTCACTTATGATTTCTTTATTTCAGTCTTATATATATATATATATATATATATATATATATATATATATGCTAGGGTAGTTTTACCACCCCATTCGGTTACTAATATTACTATTGAGATCAAGAAGGCAAATAGGTTATGACAAAGATGTTGAGGTTCTCGTGCTCTCTATAGTGAGCACATGTCCCCGAGTTGGAGCCATATGTTATCCCCGAATTTTAGGGATAACTAGGAGATCATGTCTCGAGGCCCACAAGTCCTAGACATGGAGTATCGAGAGATGGATCGAATTTAGCATGGCCCTGGAGGGCCCATCTTTTCTCCCTTTTAGCGCCTCTACCTTGCCAACAACAACATCATCCATCACCATCAGCTTGGTCTTGTGTTAGAGATGGTTCTTGCTCCATGAGGTAATGAGTCCTAGTATCATGGTATGTGTCACTCTCATCCTCAAAACCTTTGAATATGTGCATTTAATTCCTTTTGTTTCTAACAAATTCTTAGATCTTATTCTTGCCCACTTTAACATGTCTGGGGAAATGACAGGATGCCCTAGTAAGCCTGTGTCCGTAGGTTCTAGTTTGCCACTAGGGGGATTTCAAAAAAGCCACCGTCCGCTCCCATCATAGCACCACTTGTTTTTCATCTTGCTTCCCGCTCACCTATCCCATTACACTTGTCCGGGCACTGGGTTGACCTATCATTTGAGGATTTCACCTTACCTGGTGGGAAAAAGGGGCTAAAGGCCCAGAAGGAAAAAGAAAGATGGCAAAAGATAAAATCATTAGAATAAAACCTCGAGATGCTTTGCCCAGGGATCCCTAAGAAAGAAATAAAAGGCTTCTCAACAAGAAACAAGAGGGACCCGTAAAAATGATAAAACAAGACCTAACCAGATGACAGGGGGTCTCATCACGAGCCAACCTATTAGGTCCATGGGTACCTAGCAGTATGACATTACCACCAGCTGGTTACCTTGCCAGGGTAGTGGCTCTTGGTTGCATGGCCAAGGGAAAGGCGGTCTCATCACGAGCTAGCCTTCTCATTTCTATGAAAGTACTTGTGGGTAACGTTGTCACCACTGGTCATCATGCCAGGGTAGTGTCCCCCGATTAGCCTCTTGAAGAAAGAGCAATCAAGAATAAAAGGCATGAATGGGCTTGGAAAAAATTGTATCCAGGATAGGTGCAGCTCGCCTTCTAAAAAGGCACCCATAGGTAAAGCTTTGCACCCTCTACTCTCACTACACCCACTTACCTTGACATCCCTTATCCACATCACCCACTTACATGGCTCAGATGAGGTCTCTTCTGGAAACTTTCATGTTCTAGTGGACACTAGCCCAATAGGATGCCCTGTCACTTTCCCCAAACTTGTATTGCAGGATTGTATAATGTCTTTGATATTTTAACAGAGGTAATAGGGGTTTTATGCACATGTTTAATAAAATTGATGATGAGATGTGATTGATATTGATATGATCCCTGTGAATTAAGAGCCCATGGAGGGCGTAGTTGTTGATGTGCAGGATCATGCCTGACAGAGAGGTATCATATTAGATTGGTACACATGGGGAGATGATCAGTTCGGACCTCCATGGGGATTAAGAGCCCACCAAATGGATGTTGAGACCCCAGCAAGGGGCAGAGACCGGACAGAGGGGTTTGCACAAGAGAGAAGAAGGATGTCTTATAGAGGTACCTCAACAGAGCTTAACATCCCCATTTTCAATGAAACATTGGCCTTGGAAGGCCTAGGATGTCACCCTTGATGACCATGACATCACCTAGCAACATGGATGCTTCAGAAGACAGCTGGGGCAGTTTTGGCATGTGTGGCAGGTTGGAGAAGCCCAAGGAGGTTTAACATTTTGCTCTAGGATGTTGCATTTGCCACAGAAGGGGCTAACATCATCCTAAAAGGGGCATGACGTCTCTCTTTAGCTTGATTAGGGTTTAATTTTAAGCATTTAATGTAAGACAATGTGATTTTTAGTATTTTGGCCTTGTCGACCTTTTTATGACCTAAATGTGAAATTAGGTCACGGTACAGTATAAATTGAGGGATTTTACTCTCAGTTTTTCATCATCTCTCACTCACTCATTAGTGAGGTCTGAAATTTGCACTAAACTTGGTGTTCTTGGCTGAAATGGTGAGGCACACTTGTTGAAGGAAGGCATTTTTGGATTTCTATTGGCATTTTTGGCATTTCTCTTGATGAAGGTGTTACAACTAGGGTTTGCTATGTTATTTCTTGGTGAAATGTAAGTAAATTTCTGCAAAAACTTCTTAATTGAATGGTTGTATTGTTATTTCTTGCATATGTTGTTATGATTTGCTGAATAAACCCTAGGTGACAAGCACACATTGTAGGTCCTTGTCTCATGTCTCCGTCAATATTTTGAGCCATTTATTGAAGAGAGATAGAGCCTTGCCTTAGCAACACTCTTTTCTTCCTCTTCTCCTATGCTAGCCGTTTTACTTTTCTGAAGCTAAGAAGGAGAAAATGCATCAAGGCCTAGTTCCCCTACACCTTGATGAGCCGATTTTCCATAGGGTTTTCTAGTAAAGCCTTGCCATAGCAACATGTTGACTACAAAACCACTTGTCTTAGTTTTATGCAACATTTTGAGTTAGTCGTTTTTTCCATTGATCTAAGGAAGGAGGAGAGAGCACTAAGGCCTAGGTCCCCTACACCAAAGTGAGCCTCTCTCCCCTAGGGATTTATCCTTGAGGCCTTTCCTTAGCAACACCTCAATGTCTAACCCTCTTGTCCTTAGTTTTGTTATTTTTCACTTGATCCTTCAACTTTTGTGTCCTCTAATTTTGACTCCATTAACCCTAAGGCACTGATCTAAATGACTCTTTGTCTTGAGTAAACTTGATCACAACTTCAATCAAACACTTAAATCAATTACTAATATTTCTAACCCTAGCCTAAAGACTAACCCTACTAACTAATTGTTGCCTTCATATTTTGCTAATAAACATCAATGTGCAACTAACGTTTTACTTGTGAGCAATTGAATGGTTATTCAAGGTATTATCCAAATGAAGTGTTGATTATTACATTGAAGGCCACGTTTCTTTAGCATTTATTGAAGAAGTGATATTATGCATCGTTTATATTACATAAACATTGACTTTGTCAATATTCATTGTTCAATTGCTTATATATCAGATAATCATTGATTATATGAAGTACTAACCAAGTGAGTAAGCTTCCATATATTTGTTTCTTGTTTCTTTGTCTCGGGCAGGTGCATCTCTATTTTTGGTTGTACTTCTCTTTATTGGGTGTTAGTCGGATTATCTGCTCAATGGTGACTTGTGAGGGGGGGAATTTACCTTTGATATTACAATCCTTTGCCTTCTCAAAACCCCAGGTCATCGGGGATGTCTCCCCTGGGCCTTACCTCCCTAAACAGAAAGAACCTTCCCATTGATTTGATATTGGGTGGGATTGGTTCAGTTATGCTAGTTTGCCTCTTTACATATATCCTTTATCTTAACTACAAACTGTGCGATAACAGTACCGAGAGCTAGATCAAATTGAGCATGGCCCTAGACGACCCATATTTTCTTTCTTTAGTGCCTCCACTTTGTCAGCAACAACAATATCCATCACCTCGGCTTGGTCCTGTAGTAGAGATGGATCTTTCTCCATGAGGTAATTAGTTTGGGTATCATGATATGTTTTACTCTGATCCTCAAAACCTTTGAATATGTGAATTTAGTTCTTTTTGTTTCTAACAGATGCTTGGATCTTATACTTATCCACTTTGCTAAGTTTGGGGGGAATGACGGGATGCCCTAGTAAGCTTGTGCCCATAGGTTTTGAGTTGCACTTGGGGGGATTCATGAAAAGTCATCATCCGCTCCCATCATACTTACCATTTTCCATCTTGCTCCCGCTCATCCATCCCATTTCATTGGTCTGGGCATTGGGTTGGCCAATCATTTAAGGTTTGCACCTTACCTTGTGGGAAGAAGGGGATAAAGGCCCAGAAGGTAAAAGCAGCTGGAAAAAGATAAAATCCTAAAAATAAAACCTCGAGATGCCTCACCTAGGGATCCCCGAGAAAACAATAAAAGGATTCTCAGCAAGAAACAAAGGGACTCATAAAAATAATAAAACAAGACCTAGTCAGAGGATAGGGGGTCTCATCACAAGCCAGCCTATTAGTTCCATGGGCATCTAACGGTATGACACTACTAGTAGCTGGTTACCACGCCAGGGTAGTGGCTCTTGGTGGCATAGCCAAGAGAAAGGGGGTCTCATCACGAGCCAGCCTTCTCATTTCCGTGAAAGTTCTTGTGTGTAACATTGCCACCACTGGTCACCATGCCATGGAAATCTCCCCTGATTAGCTTCTTCAAGAAAAAACAATAAAGAATAAGAATAAAAGGCATGAATGGGCTTGGAAACATTTGCATCAAGGACAGGTGCAGCTCACCTTCTACAAAGGCACCCACAGGTAAGCCATGCATTTCCCTGTTATCACTCCACCCTTGTCCAAACATCCCTTATCCACCTCATCCACTCACATGACTTGGGTTTTAATCCTCTCGGAAACATCCCACATCAAGTGAGCATTAGCCCAATAGGACGCCCTCTCACTTTCTCCAAACTTGGCTTGCATATTTGTGTAATGTCTTTGAGCATTTGACTGAGTAAAAGAGGTTTTATGCACATGTTTAATAAAATTGATGATTGGATGTGATTGAAATTACTATTATGCCTGTGAGTGGTGATCCCTTGGAGGGCGTATCTGTTGATGTGCAGGATCATACTCAATGGACAGGTACCATATTGGATAGGTACACATGGGGAGATGATTAGTTCGAACCTCCATGGGGCTGAAGAGCCCACCAGATGGATGTTGAGACCCCAGCAGGGGGCAGAGACAGGACAGAGGGGTTTGCACCAGATAAGAGGAGGATTCTCCACAGAGGCAGCCTGACAGAGCCTTACCAAGGGGGGTTGTGCCCTATCCACTAGGACGTTGTCCTTGGAAGGCCCATGATATCACCTATGACCTCATATGATGTCATCCAACGATATGGGAGTTTGGGTGGCAGTTGTGGCATGATTGGCACGTGTGGAAGCTTCCAAAGGCCCAAGGAGGGCTAACGTTTTTCTACAAGAGGCTAAATTTGCCCTAGAAAGGGATAACATCACCCTAGAAGGGGCATGACGTCTTTAATTTTTCTTGATTAGGGTTTAATTTATGACATTTAGTGTAAAACCGTACTATTATGTATTTTGGTCTTGTCGGCCTTTTGGTGACCTAAAATTTAATTAAGGTCATTTGTACTATATAAGTAAGAGAGAAAAACTCTCTTTTTATTCATCATCTTTCACTCACTCTTGGTGAGGTCTGAACTTCGCGCCCTCCTTTAGGCTTTTTGGCTGAAATATTGATGCGCACTTGTTGAAGGAAGCTCTTTCTTGGCTCTTTTCTGCATTTTCTTGGTGGAAGGTTTACAACTAGGGTTTGGCTATATGAATGCTTGGTGGATGTAAGTGAATTTATGAAATCCTTCTTTATTGAATGGTTATGGTATGTTTTACTTGCATTTTGTTATAATTTGTTGGATTAAACCCTAGGGGACAAGCACATGTTGGTGTCCTTGTTTCATGTCCCTACTAAGTTATTCTAAGAGCCATTTTTGCTGAAGATAAATGTTAGAGCCTTGCCATAGCAACACTCTACCATTCAAACTTCAAGCTAGCTATTTTACTTTAACCTTTGAGCTAAAGAAGGAGGAAAACACACTAAGGCCTAGGGTTTCTACACCTTAGTGAGTCGTTTTCCCCTAGGGTTTGATTGATGAAGCCTTGCCTTAGCAACACTTCATCATCAAACTCTCTTTTCTTTAGCCCTACCATTTATTACTCAAGCTAGCCATTTTTATCTTGTCAATGAGATAAAGAAGGAGGAAAAATCACTAAGGCCTAGGGTTTCTACACCTTAGTGAGCCTTTTCCCCCTAGGGTTTGATTGTTGAAGCCTTGCCTTAGCAACACTTGAACATCTAACCCTCTTTTCTTTAGCCCTATCATTATCATTTCGACCTTCAACTTTTGCAGTTATTTGACTCCATTTGCACTGATCTAATACCTTCTATGTTTGAGTACCTTGATCATAACTTCTAAATACTCTTGAACAATAATTTACTCCTTCTAACCCTAGCTTAGACTAACACTTACTAACCCTATTGTTGTTGTCATCTACTTGTGTTACAATCATATCCATACAACATTTATTACATCTTTAAAGCAATTGAAAGATTGGCTAAAGTGTTGCTTTCTCATGTTGGTATTGTTACATTGATGATAAATTGCCATTGCACATTGTGAAGCTTCTTTAGCATTTATTTTGAAGTCATATATTGTAATCATTGCTAGTTTATATCATTGATTTGCTTCATCAATATTAATGGCCAATTGCTTTATATTAGAAAGTCTTTGATTATATGAAGTATTGACTAGCAAGTGATCTTGCACATGTATAGTTTTCTTGTTGCTTTGTCTCGGGCAGGTACACTTCTGGTTACTTTAATCTTTATTGGTTGTTAAGTCAGACTTTCTGATCGATGGTGACTTGTGAGGGGGGAAACTTTACTTATCCTTTTAAACCTTTGCCTTCTCAAAACCCCAGGTCACCGGGGACGTCTCCCCTGGGCCTACCACCCTAAACAGAAAGAGCTATCCTATTGAGGTGACAGTGGTAGGATAGTCTCAGTTTTGCTAGATTTCCATTCTTCCATCCATCCTTTACTCCAACTACAATCTATGCGATAACACACAGTACATGTACATTTAGGCCCATATATGCCCCCACTTGGGATCATATCATATACATTTAGCCATATATATTCCCCCCTTGGGTCATAACATAGTACCCTCGAAAAAGATTTGTCCTCAAAGCTTTGCATTTAAAGGCTTCACATGTGATGAAACCAAGTAATATGATTTTCTTATGTTCCTGCTTTCTTCATTCCATTGTTGATGATCTATCCATCCAAAATCAATTATTTTCGGTCTTAATCCTTGGTGTCTATTTGTTGAATAATTTTCTTTCCTTTGATTCCATGTATTTTTGTTGAAGCTTGTCCAATTTGTAGTCGTTATTGGTCTCTGATGATAGCTTTTTCAAGAGTAGTTTGGTGATTCCTTATTCCATGAATATTGACAAGTATTCCATATTCTTCCTTCATAATGTTGATATCGTCCTTCTTGTCTTCCTTGAAATGTTTCTTGGTAATGAGGGTGTCGATACAGTTTCACATTTGATGGTCTTCCTTCACTCTGCACATGCATTTCATCTATCTTCTTTTCAGTGACAATGGAATCCTCGATCATCTTTGTTTGGTCTTTGATTACTCTATCCTTCAAGATAATACCATCATATTTGGCATGTACATCTCTAGATGGAGTTCAACTTCTTCAAGTATCTTTTGTTGACCTTCTTGAATCTTGTCTTCTTTCTCCTTTTGAAGCTGCAATGTGATCCCATCTAACAAATTTTGATGCTCTTATTCAATTCTGGCTTGTATTTCTAATTTTACCTCATCAGTATTTAAGGATTCCTCAACCTTCATGCAAATTTCAACTTCTAGTATTTTGGTAGATTCTTCATCAAAGATCCTTCTTTCTTCTTGATTTTGACATTTTTTCTTTTCTTCTTTCAATCTCTTGACCTCATCCAATATTTTTTTATTATGGTTTCGTAATCTACATATCTCTTCATCTTTCTTTTTCAAATCTTCCCTTAACTCATCATTTTCCCACTTTGATTTACTATTCTTTTCTTGCTTTAAGTTCTTAACCTCCTTAATGAGGGATTCATTAAGGGATCATATCTTAGATATATCCTCACCCTTCTTCTTAATCTTTTCCTTTTCTTCTTTTAATTCATCTTGAATTCTATACAATTCCTCCATTTTTGTATCCCTAATCCATTTATCTGAGAAGAGTTTTTCAAATTCTTCCCATGTGCAGTGTCATATAGTATTTTGATCAAAACTCATCTACCACTTCCAAGATTCATCAAAAAAATAATTTCTTTCCTTCTAAGGAGTCATATTATATTTTTTAACCAACCTCAACCATTCCATAGGATTGATTTCATCTTTATCTTCATCTCCTATAAATTTAGGTATTTCCATTGATTTTTAATTGAGGTCTAATCCCAACCATCAAATCGCAACCTCAATATATTAATGATAAATATCTCAAATAGTTTTAATACTGGTTCCAATATTATCTTCTATGTGTTATCTTTCTAATGGATTTTGAATCAATTCAATCGAACATTCCAATCAAAAGTTATGATAGTTTTGAGTGAACATAATTTTGAAACCCTGATTTGGAGTCTGTCCTCCTGGCCAACCTTAATTATGATGTATCTCTATAATTTCGGCCCTTCTAAGTCTGAAATTGTGACCTATAGTACTCTTAAATTTATCTCCACAATTCCACAATTCTGACCAAAATTGGATGTGCAAAGTAGAAGCTATGGTAACTTCCCCACACCTTGCTGATTTTTGTCCCTTCCAGGAGAGCGTACTTGTAAAGAATGACAAGAGAACAATATCTAATTTTTTATTTTGAAACTTGCACCAGACTCTCCACTATCCAATGCAACTAGTCTCACTTATTTTGGATGATCATTGAAGAAGATATCACTGTTTGACCCGAAACACTTGTTTGAGACTAGTTAATATGACTAGTAAGATACCCTATCTTACACAAGGTGTACATACAAAATTAGGATGACCCAGAAGCTGAAATTTTTATCACATATACCTTGATAATTTATGTGAATATCCTCCTAGTTTTAGGGTTTGAAACATCACAAAAACAAATTTATAGCGAAAATTCCGCGATGACTAAATTCAGGATTATTCCAGGACCCTATCTTACATAGGCTATATCTATGCAAGTGTAATGCCTCGGGAGATGAAATTTGAACCCCAAGTACCTTGATATATATTCTAAATATCCTCCAAGGTGTTACTTCTGAAACATTGTAGAAAAAAAATTATAGAAAAAATTCCAAGGTGTCTTAGATGCAGCAGGGAAACCCCAAGACCTTGAGCTCTGATACCAAATGTTATGAACCTAATACTCAAAATATCATAAAATAACAGAAGTACACACCATGTATAGAATGTCAACATGGAGCAAAAATCCAATATAGATAATTTACACAATAAATCCTTAAATAATAGGGGACCCCCCTCCAAATATCCAAATACCTTTCATACTTCACAATTCACATCTCTATAATGAATACATGATTTCTTATATATAGCTATTCACACTTTCACATGAGGCCCCTTTATCACGAGGCTGTCCCTATTACATATGTATTTACACATTACATGTACATTTAGGCCCATATATCCCCCCCCATTGGGGTCATATCATATGCATTTAGCCATATATATGCCCCCCTTGGGTCATAACAAATCTGCACCTCCGTGACCAATAATACGTCCTCCAAATCATGCAAATTTATTTCATCAACATGGTGTGGTCTATTAGACAAGGGATTTTATGATTTTATATCTCCATCAACACCAACTGACTCACTAGATGATACCATGCAATGATGGGACTCATGTGGACTATCATCCCCATAGAATATCTTTGATCTATTCTCATCCACCAATTCAACCCTTTCTCTATCAACCTCCATGCATAGATCCCAACCTATGTCATACTTTGGTGCAATCATGCCTGCATCATATCATAAATATGATAGGGTATTGAATCCTCGCCATAGTTAGGTGCTAACACACCCTCATCATCATAAATAGGACAAGATGTTGAAGCCTCAATGCCTGTAGATTGAGCAACTTCACCATAGTTACTACACTCATTTCCATCCTCTGTGTGGGTGTCCTTATCCCTATTAGACAACTCTTCATCCCAAAGTGAGTTCTTTGCTTTACCAACCGATAAGTATGGCTTCCACCATTCTGGATTCTCTAGTAACATTGTGAAATTCCTTTGATAGTCCTTTAGACTCTTTTGATGGTCCATTAGAATCTTTTGATAGTCTATTAGATTCTTTTGATAGCCCTGACAAGCTTATAACAATTTTATTAGGAGTTCTTGTTTTCTCTCCATACTATAAAATCCCATGAGTTTTTGATACCACTATAATAACCCTCCCTACTAGTGGTAAGGATTACTACTTGTTGTTGTCAAGTTTTGATGTTTTCTTGATTGTGGGATTTCGTCAAACACTTGGTGGAAGTGCCCAACTCTCCCTAATAATCCTCTTCACTATTGGTTGTAGATAATTCTGAGGCAAAGGTTTTGTCAAACACTTTGCACCACTGTAATATCCCCACCTACTACTATCCAAATTTCCCTTTTGTTGTAGCAAATTAAGTGTATTCCCAGGTGGTGACTTTCATCAAACACTTAGGATGTAGGATCCATTTTCCACTTTTGTTGCTACTGTAATTTTTGTTTGCTGTATGGGATTCTTATGGTGGGTTTTCAATGTATACACAAGGTTTGTTTCCACAAAGGAGAGCCTTTATTTATCATGAAAAGAAAACATGACAAAAACCCATCAAATCATTACAACAAGAAATATCATAACAAATCTGAGAAATTGACTTGTAACTAGGCATTGGATAGCGATGTAAGCGTAGAATCGGCCTCTCTAGATGAGGTGCAACCCTCCCACACAACAACTTTGTCTACTACAATGATTTCTTCCTCAATGGAAATGAGAATGGCCACATCAATAGATATTCGACCTACCAACCAAAACATATCCCTTACCAACTGGGAGTTGAGTTGCCATCAAAAGACTCAGTCCTCACAATAAAAATGTGTTCTTCCTGAGAAAAATTTAGCCTCACAAAGAGAACTTGGTTGCTACTGTGGTAACTCAACCCTCAACCAAGTAAGACTCAACCCATACTAACCAAATTCGACTTGCCCAAGAGAAAGGCGGCCACACTACGATAAAAATGACCTAGTCAAGGAGTAAACTTGGCCCAATAAGAAACTACAACCCAACAATGAAGGAACTCAACCTTAAATAAGGAAATACGACCCAGTCCCTAAATAACTCGGCTCCTTTAACATTAAAACTTACTTCACTTTTGTTGCATATGGACAGTGCGTCCAGGGGAAGATTCGACCCCTCACATTGCAAACTCGACCCCTTCTCACAAATTCTTCAGCCACACACTAAAAATTCTGCCCACAAGAACAAATTCGACCAACAAGAAATTAACTCGACCTCTCTATGAGTATGAGAGAATCGATTTCTCCTGCAATAATCTTTCTCCAGCAAAGGAATGATTCACCCCATAGTGACAAACTTGGCCCCTTTGACAGAAAACTTGACCAGCTACAGTAGGATCTCGTCCCCCAACAAAGAAAACGACCCACTTGCAAATAACTCGGCCCACAAAATATAAAATGATTTCACCAAGTAAACCCAACTCCTAAAAAAATCGATCTTCTAACCAACTGTTTCCCTTCAGGCTAGCAAGATCTCTAGCTCTGATACAACTATAATATCCCTAGATTTTCTATGCTAGGATATTAGTGCTTTATTGTGCAAATTATAATGTTTCTGGTTATGTTCTTTTGTCAAACAATCAACATTCATATACTCTTATGCTATAAATCTGATTGATACTTTCCACAAATGGTTTGCATACATATTACTATTAATCTTTCATCAAGCACATGTTTTGCAATGTTGGACACACCGACCACACTGAGATGGGGGGGGGATTGAATTAGTATGAGGCTCTTTTTACAACTCTTTCAAAACTTTAGTTAGCAACTAATTCAAACATATTATTCATTCATACTTAGCTACTTCCATGTAACAACAACATTCATCATTAATAGAGAACTATGAACCATCACCACAATAAACACAAAGAACACCAGATATATGTGTAAGATTTTTTTATTATATATTACAGGAGACTACAATCTCTGGGTTTTATCAACACCAACTGAAAAAGAGAAAAAACTCCAAGAGAGTACCAACTCTAAATACAAGACCCAACTTGCAGATCTCAACACCAACTGGGATGTGAGGAATCCAACCCTGAAGTACAAGACTCAAATTGTAGATAGAAAACAATTTGTCAATAGGTACATGACCCGTCTATACTACAACACACGTATGTATGCAACCTGTCTATACTGCAGCATGCATATGTACGCGACCTTCCCTCTGTCAGCTTGTAACACCCTGTTTCCCCCCAGCTTGTAAATATAACTGGACTAGCCAAGAACTATGGCAAACTCATAAATATGAATATGTGATGTAAATGGACCTTGAGGAAAAGGTCAATGAATGTGAATGACATTTTGAATTTATTGCAGGACTACTGAGAGGGGATGTGCAGAAAAGAGACCACGATGGTGGTGGAAGGCACCTGAAAAGGTGGCATTAACTTCCACCAAGAATTAATACCGTATTTGAACTCCACTGACCCAGAGAACCAAAAGCGGCTCGCTGGCCCCAAATTTAATGTCTCGCAGGCTAGTAGGCGGGTGAATTGATGAGGGATGGGATGGTGAACCGCCCATCCGTAGAGTCGTCAGGCCTAATCGACGCGAGGGTAATCGTGCCACACGCAACCTCGCAAGAGGATAAGGCGTATTGCAGAAGCGATTGGGAGGGGGCAGACGCAAGGGGAACTCTGGCATCACGCATAGTGAGTGATAGAAGAGAGGAAGGATTGCAACCTTCGCTCCTAGTCACTGGCAGACAGAGAGACGCAGTCCCAGAGCATCGTGGTCTCAGCTCGGGGGTGGCTAGTGGTAAATACGTTGGGATTCGCTACGCCTACAGTTGGGTGGAAATGAGCACCCCTCTCAGTAGTTGCACCCACTCCTGGTGTTATTTCTGATAAGTGTTTTATATATTGCGTCTTGAAATTCATATACTGATATATANTGAATGATTTCAGTGTAAAAATGTTTGTGTAGTGTTTGATAAGAATGAATAGATATATGCTTGTAACAGAGGGAACCATGCATGACTTACATTGATAAATGAATCTAGTTATGCCTAGGTTGAACTAAGTTAAGCTTCTAGCCCATTCTTAGGAAGCTGTTCACCCTTATCTGTCTCCGGGAATGCCCCGGTATATATCTCTTCACAAATATTCCCTTCTTGGAAAGGTTTTCCAAGAACCTAGAAAAAGGACTGGAATGGGCAAGTCCTAATAACCCTGTACGAGGAGGAATGACCCTCTTAAGGTTCTGAGGTAGAAGTGTAGGGACAAGTAACAAATCGATGAACGAGATCTCGTCGGATGACCCATAGCCATTCACGACCGCTAGATTGACGAAAGTAACAAGGGCGTTACATACCTTGCCCCTTCTTCCCTCTATCTTCATGAACAACGAGGAAATAGGGGTCATATATCCCAAGGCCCAGGAGAACATTTGTACCATCGACCTTTCCACATCCACAAAGTAGTGGAAGAATTCACAAGGTTGGACAATCTGAGCCGTTGGATCTCATTCAGAAATCCCGTCAGCCGTTGGATCAGATTAAGATGCTCGGAGTTTAGTCTCTGGAGTGTGCGCAGGAAGAATGGATCTAGACTGTTAGATCTTGGTCTAGTTACCCGTCAGCTGTCAGATCGGATAGGAGGTGCATGGGGTTTAACCCTTCTCACACCAGGCAGAAGTCCCGACCTTCATCGAGATATCGGCGTTCATGAAATCGGGAGTCACGAGAATAGAAGATCAGGAATTTTCATGGTAAAAGACTAGGGAAGGATCTTGGCCGTCCATCTGAGAGAGGACGCGTGTCACGTTATCGTCCATTCTGGAGATCCAAGCACTAGACATTGGGCTATCGGCATTCGGAAAATTGGAGTTCTTGAGGTCAAAGAAATCAAGACATCACAAGTCTCGAAATCCCGGAGAGATCAGAACCGTCCATCTTGAGGAGGATGTGTGGCAGCAATCGGCGCCATCGGGGAAAGGCCCGACAGGAAGTTGTTGATCGGTGTTTGGGTCATAGAGATATCGGGGATCCTGGTGAAAAAGTGTTTATGCATTTTGGAATCGTGAACCATGAAACCCTGATAAGTGGGAGCCAACTATCAGCAGATTAGAGAAGGAGGAAAGCTCCGTTGTGTGGGGGCCAGCTGTCAGCCAGTTGGAATTCGGAGAATCGAGAATCGCGGGGATGAGAAGTCCATACATTGTGAAACTACGAAGTATGAAACCCGACGAGAGGTAAAGTTGTGGTCATGGGGACATTGATCACGTGGACTAAAGACTTAGCTCGGGAGGCTAAGGCAGCAGAGGAGCGTGTTAGGAATCGGGGATCGGTGAATCAAGTTGTTGGGACATCACGAGTGTCAAAACCACGATAGGAGGAATCTCGATAGAAGTATATGGCTATGGTCATGCGAGAGGTGGTCGTATGGGCCAGGGATTAGCTAGGAGGGCTAACGCATGAAAGGCGCGTCGGGATTTGGGGAATCGTGGATCCTGGGGACAAGTGCATTTTGGCACTTGAAAGTTCGAAACCCCGATAGGAGGATATAAGGCTATGGCCTTATGAGAGTGGTCATATGGACCAGAAGACATAGCTAGGAGGGGCTAAGGCCAGAAGAGAGCTCATCGAAGATTCAGGAGCTCCATGATCGAGAGTCCAGATTTTCGTGACGGTAAACCCCAATGAACGAAAGAGATTCTGTTGGAGGATCTCATAGTCTGTAATGACCGTTAGATGTGGAAACAAGACGTTAAATTAAGCTAGGATGTGGTTATTCTTTAGCATAAGCGACGAGTAGATCTGGACGACCAGAGTCCACCCTCCCAGATCTACGACTGAGGATGCATTCCGGAGCCCACTTACCATTCTGCCTTTAAAGGGGGGGGGGGTCTGGAATTGGACATGCA
>SNQJ01S0034446.1:51869-88623 GCA_010110895.2 Picea sitchensis | reverse complement strand
AGTGGGGCCCCTCCCTGTCATAACGACCACCGTGTCGTGTTTCCCTCTTGCCACCTGTATGCCACCTAACCGCGTAATGGGGTGTTTCTCATTGGTTGTTCTCTACCATGTTGAGGTTTGTTCCTATTGGCCATTTGCTGACCCCATAGGGATTCATCCCCATTGGTCGCTCGCTATCCCTACTGGGGTTCGGCAGTTGCAGAATCGAATGTTTGGACATTACTGTAGCGCCGAAGTGCGAAATACAAAAGACGCTGCATTCAAATTGAATCGTGGACATAACCCATGATCACATGGGAACGGAGAAGGAGAGAGAGAAAGAGCTAGCTTATGCTGGGCCTCCATGGTTATTTAGTGGTTCGAGTCCGACAGAGGACCGGAAAAATTTGATTTAGGTAGCGGGTATGTTACACAGCCTACGTACACCTTCAGAAAACTAGGGCATCCATTCTTCTACACTTCTGAAACTTTTTTTCCTCTGTCACATCCACAAGTAACCTATCACTGCAACCAACCTATGCCAGACATACATCATCATACATATCCCTCAACCAAGTACAAGTATCTCAAAGGTGTGAGCTATAAGAACCATATTAGAACTGTCTCATACATGAGAGTGTTTCTCACTCAAACAACCAACCAACATATACCATATCTAGATCTCACAACAACCATACCAAGAATGCTTGAATCATTCACCATACCATAAGCATAAATGATCATTAAAAATAACCATGCAACCATACCAAAACTTTTGTAGATGATCTAAACCTGTAGAATGTTGATCTGGAACTTGCTTCAGATTTCAGGAACCTGGCACTAACATCATCTCAAGTCTTCATGAATGTTTCACCTGTATGCGACCTCCTTTATTGCAGCCTATGTATACACACACCTTCCTATACTACAACCTACGTATGTATGTGACCTAATCCACTGTATCCCACATACACTTCAGACATGGGTTTTTCTGAAGCCCCAAAACATTCACCGTCAGATCCCCTTACTACCTTAGATTTTGAACCTTTTGATGCATCCATGAGTACCTGCAATGAACCTTTCACAAAAATAGATATTCAATATGCTCAAATATTATCAACATAAGAGACCCTTGCTCTCTTATTTATATTCTCCAAGTAGCTTCCTCTAGGGGTTATATTCTAACCAACTTTACCCAATTTCGTTCTTTTAGGGCTAACCCACTTATAACCACTTTATTCACTTACAAATAGTAAATTCACCACTTCTAGTTGCAACTAATTTATTTTTAATTATTTGCTTTTTGCAACAACTTAACCCATGATTAACTCTTGTTTTCACCCACTTTGACTAGTCAACTTCTTCTAGGAGCTTCTAGAATAATTTGACTTCTTTGACCTTCTTGACTTCTTTGACCTTCTAGGAGATTCTAGATAACTCGTGAGGGTTCTCCAACTTCACAAGGCCATATCTCCCTAACCATGAGGATCCATGTGGCATACCACATATCACCAGAAACAACGCGACATGTACTATCCATCTAGAATAGTCTCACCTGCAAATTCACTGATCTTCATTACATTATTCCTCAAATAAACTTGGGTTC
The DNA here is from genome assembly GCA_010110895.2 of Picea sitchensis. NCBI lineage: Eukaryota > Viridiplantae > Streptophyta > Pinopsida > Pinales > Pinaceae > Picea > Picea sitchensis. The sequence goes on along the minus strand of SNQJ01S0034446.1, from coordinate 87,038 downwards.
CTTAACCATACTACTAGGATGACTCAACCACTTAACCATTTGGACTTTTCAAAGCATCTTTCTTTGAGGTATTTCACCATAAGGGGACCACTTTGAGAACTATATCCAAGAGTGTCTTCATGTGAGGGATTGCACCATAAGGGGACCACTTTGGAGCTCATCCATTTGGTTATTCCTATCAAACATGACATGACATCAATGATACAACTTCACTTCTTATCAACCACCTTAGACATCAATGACAACACATCACAAAGACACCACATAACATCAACCCTTTGATATCAATGCCCTTCCTACATAGAAACATTCATGATCATTAACTACCTCGGACATGACATCAATGATAAAATACATCACTATGAATGACACCACTATACATCAACCATTTGACAACCCTTTGACATCAATCCTTTGACATCAATGACCTTCCTAGATGGAAACATTCATGATCATTAACTACCTCGAACATGACATCAATGATACAATACATCATACATAGAAACATACATGACCATCAACTACCTTGGACATGACATAAATGATACAATACATCACTATGAATGACACCACTAGACATCAACCCTCTGACATCAATGACAACATAGTCCAATATGCAATCCAAATACACATACTATAATATCCCAGATATAGCTAGTCTAGGAAATGTTGCTAATTTGATATGTCTGGTGTATAACCTAATACTCTGGGGGTTTCTGGATGCATTTGAGCTGTGGGTTTCTACATGCTTGGTGTTTTTCGCATGTGTGTGTAGATAATTAATTGTTTACAACATATAAATGAGTATACAAATAGTAAATGCGACAAAAGACTGCAAACTGTATATTATGATATTTTTGTGGTTTACAATGCCATATGTGGCTGAATAAAAATAAATATCTCAGATAGATCAGAGACAAAAGGATCTTAGTTGAAATACAATAAGAAAACTAAAACAATGATACCCGAAATAGAAGAAATCTATTGGATCAATGGATGAGCTATAGGATCTGCTGTGCACTACGACAACTCATACGATAACCGATGCAAGTCTAGAAAGTTCTCTCTGGTGGATAAATTGCTCGAATATGCTTGGAAACTGTCTCAAATAGTGCGCCATGACCTCATGCACACTCTCGATAGCTGACCAACTGAATATTAACCCTCTGACGATTTGTACGGATCTTGGATGGATCCCCCCAGGGAAATACTCCCCAACTGCTATTGGAAACTACACCCTAGTGATTCCTCCATTGAAATCGGCTGATAAGGGTCTCAAACTGAGCACCCTAGGCTCCTCTGAAATGGGTTGGAAGGATTTCCCTGGATTTGATTTGATGATCTCTCAGGAATCCGAAATGTATCCTCCCCAACTGTCACACCCTCAATGGCTGAGTAATGTGCCCAAGATTATTTCTCCATCGGAATATGATGGGAAACAAGGCAATAGATGTGCCTCACCCTCCTCTCAACTGGGTTAGAAGGGAATCCCTATATTCTCCATGGCTGGGACAAGTCGACTCACTAAACCTCCTCAGAAGTTGCGCCCTCACCCTAAATAAGTGTGCCCTTTCTGCTACAACATGTGTAACTGCTGCTAAAGATCGATGGAAGATCTGTGTGATCTACCCAGTGACTAGGGTGTGTCTTTCAACATCAAAATCAACCACTAGGTGTATTCCTCCTAGAATCCACAGAGCTCTCTCTCCTAAGATGCGCCTCTCTCCTCAATGACAAGTCAAATTCTTCATAATGATGAATTAGATCACTTTACCCTTCCTTTATAGCTTTTTGAAACCTTAGTTCATTGTTGACCTATTTTTAGCTTATCTGTTCTATTTTTAGCTCACTTTGACTTAAAATCTCTTTTAGTCACTGTTATCCCCTATCCTAAGAATAACTAAGGAGATTATTTCTTGAGGCCCATAGGTCCTAGAAATGGAGTACCGAGAGCCATATTGACTTGAGCTTGGCCCAAGCCCTAGGAGGGTCCATCTTCTCTTTAGCGCCTCCTATCTATCAGTAGTAGCAGCATCCATCCCATTGACCTGGTTCTGAGGTAGTTGTGGGTCTTGATCCATGAGGTAATGAGTCCAGGTATCATGGTATGTGTCACTCTTGTTGGGGTCCTATAATTATAGGCGAGTCGATTCTTCGACTGTTGATTTGGCGTTTTCTCTCGTGATGATGAAGTCTGGCTCAGGTGATTCCGCTTCCTCCCTCCATTCTTGTCGCTAAATTCCCCATCAACCTGTTGCATCCTTCATCCGTGCACTCCCTTTTCCTATGGCCCCATTGATTAATTTTCCCGCCACCCTGTCCATAAACAAACATACTTAGGATAAACAAAAATATTAGTAAAGTTAGTCTAGATTAAAATTGATTAATAAATAACTATTTAATAATTAATTAATCATTAATTAATCATTAATTAATTATTAATTAAGTTAAGAACCTAGGTTAGTAATTAGTTAGTAACTAGGATTAGTTTAATTAAATAAAACATTAATTAATTAATTAACATTAAAAAACATTAAAAAAGAAAAAATTAATAAATTATATTAAATATTAAAAATATAATATAAAATAAAATAAAAACAAATAAAACAAAAAGACAAAATATAAAATGATACGTGACAAAACAAATAAAAAATAAAAATTAAAAACATTAAAACCTACCCCATCCTAAGTCCCATCCCCCACCTAACCCACGTTATACTCCACCGATGTCCCCCCACCTACGTCACCTCCTCCTCTCCCACGTCACTTCCCACTAAACTACCCCACGTCCCATATCCCTACGTCATATCCCACTACCCCCTTCACACTCCCTCCCTTACACTCCCGTGCACCTCCCATACCCGCGCCCCCCATCCACTTACAATATAATTTAATCAACGACACATGTTAATTCCGGAGCCCCCCTCACCTTTCGAGCTTTAACGAGGGGGGGGTCCAGAATCATAAATAAACCTCATACAAATTTGAATGGCCCGGATTTAAGCACCGAAATCAATGAACCTGATTAAACTCCGGACCCCCCCGGGCATTCTACATTTAAGGAGGGGGGGGGGGGGGTCCGGAATACCGCCCTCCCGCCAAAAAACCACTTTTTTCTAAAATTTACCATTTTTTCCTATTTCACCATGTCATCTTCCAGATCGATTTTTGGGCAAAAGGAGACAAATTTTAAACACCCGAGAGAGGTTTCTTCTTAGCACGGGCTGAGGAACAAAAACCTCTTTCAGTTTTTTCAATGGAGTCACGAAAAGATAGCATCGAAGACATCTTTGAGGCCTATTTTTCCAGATTTTCCATTTTCCGTTTCAGTCCCGATCTTTCAGGAGCTGTCACAGCCAGCTGGGGACGAATTCGGCGAAACCGAAAGAGTTTTTTGTCCAAAACATTACCATATACAATAACCTCTTTCTTTTTTCTCCCAGGTGTCATAATTGAAGATAAAATCACGTCTGATCGGACCCCTGTTTCGCAGAAAAACGGTCCATTTTTCATGGCAGAGAGCTCCAAAATTGGTGGGAGTGGTGGCTATTTTTGGCCGAGGCGGTTAAACCAAATTCTGAAAATAATGGGCATGGTTTATCCTATTTATCCATATGATTTTAATGTAAAATGGTTCGACCTGTGAGATTCCTGGCGGGACTCTGGGTTGTGTATGACCAGAGAATTTCTCTGTAATTTTAAATGATCTATCAGTGATGTGCCTGTTTCCTTTACAGGATTCTTGTGTGGTGATATTAGTGGAGTTTTCTCTCTGTTAAAATGTTTTCCTGTTATATTTCATTTTGTTTTCAGTTATTATTATCAGAAGGAATGTTATAGAGGCAGAATTTATCAGCAGATACTCTGCCTCTCAACTTGTGATAATCTTTATGTTATTTCTCTAAAGAACTCAGCTTAGGAATTCTTAGCTTCTCCTGTGCTTGGTTTTTATCTCCCCTACTTCTTCCTCAAACCAATACCATTAAAACTCAATTCGATCCAATATTGCTGCTACCTTGCCCTGTGAAAGAACTTTGTCCAGAGATGAGAGTGAATCACCTTGTTTAAAGTGCAGACCCCATTTGCCCAATGGCCCTCCTTGTTGTTCCATTTAAAAACCCCAACCCATGTTCTTCATAACTAGCCTAATACCTCTTCAAACAAAGCTATACCAGATAGAGAGATCCCTCTCTGAGTCTTGGAGGGATAGATCCAAGACTCGAAGTGGTTTTGATGTTGCCTCTGTGACTGCCTCACAGCCTTGGGCAAATTACAGAGTGCTAACAGAATGGAGACTCCACTGGGGAACTCTTCCCAGTAGTACATTTCAAGCTCCAACTCTGATCACTGATGGTGGACAGTGACCAGACACAAGAAGGCTGAGATCATTCACCTGGCGACTCCAATCATCTCTAGACAGTGCTAGCTCGAAGACTCCACTGGAGGAAGAACCTGAAGCATGACCAAGCAGCCTAGAAAGACCAGGTATTCAAGCTCAAATTGCATTCAAGACATATTTGGTTTTATCTGCAATCATGTCTTGTCTTTTTCTAAGCCTGATCAAAAGTATATTGTTGAAGATTATTTTGACCATTCGTCAATTGATGAGTCTCAAGAGATCATATCCCCAATTGTAGATTATGTACAGTCCCACACTCCTGTGCACATCCCAGATGCACCTGTAGAATGCCTAGTGAGACATAGGCCTCCTTCTTTGTCTCCTACTCTTGCTAAACCTCTGGATGTTTGTAAGCCTCTTTCTTCATCTCCCGTGCTTACAAAAGTCCCAGACCGATACAAGCCTCTAGATTTTCCTCCCATTCTCCATGACCTCCCTGTCAATTACATCAATAATCTGCCTAGGTTTGATGGAGAAAATGAGAAGATCACTGCTGAAAAGCATATTCAAAATCTTGAGGATTTCATTGACCTTTATGAGGTTGAAAATGATGATGTATGTATCAGGATGTTTGTCCTGTCCTTGGGAGGTAGAGTCAAAGATTGGTTTAAGAACCTTCCTGCTGCAAGCATAAAAATTTTTCATCAGTTCATGCAAGTGTTCTTGGATAGGTGGGTAATCAGGGTAAATTATTTCCTTATCCTAGAAGAGTATGAGCACTTGAAAAGAAAGCCAGGGGAGACAATACATCAGTTTTCATCCAGATTCAATAAGGTATATCATGCAATACCTGCTGATATAAGGCCACCCCCAGGATCGGCCCACTTGCATTACCCATATGCCTTCGATCCTGAGATGACATTTCAGTTAAGAGAAAGGAACACTACAAGCCTTGAAGAAATGCAGAGCATTGCAGTTGATGTGGAGACCAACTNACTGGAGGAAGAACCTGAAGCATGACCAAGCAGCCTAGAAAGACCAGGTATTCAAGCTCAAATTGCATTCAAGACATATTTGGTTTTATCTGCAATCATGTCTTGTCTTTTTCTAAGCCTGATCAAAAGTATATTGTTGAAGATTATTTTGACCATTCGTCAATTGATGAGTCTCAAGAGATCATATCCCCAATTGTAGATTATGTACAGTCCCACACTCCTGTGCACATCCCAGATGCACCTGTAGAATGCCTAGTGAGACATAGGCCTCCTTCTTTGTCTCCTACTCTTGCTAAACCTCTGGATGTTTGTAAGCCTCTTTCTTCATCTCCCGTGCTTACAAAAGTCCCAGACCGATACAAGCCTCTAGATTTTCCTCCCATTCTCCATGACCTCCCTGTCAATTACATCAATAATCTGCCTAGGTTTGATGGAGAAAATGAGAAGATCACTGCTGAAAAGCATATTCAAAATCTTGAGGATTTCATTGACCTTTATGAGGTTGAAAATGATGATGTATGTATCAGGATGTTTGTCCTGTCCTTGGGAGGTAGAGTCAAAGATTGGTTTAAGAACCTTCCTGCTGCAAGCATAAAAATTTTTCATCAGTTCATGCAAGTGTTCTTGGATAGGTGGGTAATCAGGGTAAATTATTTCCTTATCCTAGAAGAGTATGAGCACTTGAAAAGAAAGCCAGGGGAGACAATACATCAGTTTTCATCCAGATTCAATAAGGTATATCATGCAATACCTGCTGATATAAGGCCACCCCCAGGATCGGCCCACTTGCATTACCCATATGCCTTCGATCCTGAGATGACATTTCAGTTAAGAGAAAGGAACACTACAAGCCTTGAAGAAATGCAGAGCATTGCAGTTGATGTGGAGACCAACTTGCTGATCAAGAGGTCACATTTAAAGAATAAATAAATGGAGCAGCTGAAGTCATCAGAAGATAAACTGGATATTTTGGCCAGTGCCATGGAAAAGATGATGCAGAAGATTAACATAAAAGAGGAGCTTGTTGTCCAAAGACATCATGGTCCCTTGATTTCAGAGAAAGAAAGTGCCACATCTCCCAAACATGTTACTGCACACCCTTGGTACCATGGTTTGAATAATGATTCGTTCATGTATTCAATTCACAGCACAGTCAAAGATGAAGCTCCATCTCAACTTGTAGAGGAACAATCAGCTGATATGATGTGCATGTGTGACGACATTCCTTACTTGGATGGTCCACCCAAGTGGGACCAGTATGATGATGACCATGAAGCTGAAACAGACGTGGAATGTTCAGAGCAATCAACATCATGTCATGGTCAGGAAGGAGATCATTTACAGTTCAGATGCGACAATCAGCCCTTGCACAACAGTCATGACAGCGATGGAGAAGAGACAGAAAATCTCAGAGTAAGTGAAAGCACTTTGCCCATATGTTTCTCTTATCTTCAATTCCTGAAAAGAAACTCTAGGCCAGTTGTAAACAGTAAAGAAAAAAATTCCTCTGACCAATCAATTGATGATACCATTAAGGATATGGAGGTTGTTCTAAACCCAGTATTGCAGCCCTTGACATACATTGATTTTCAAATTCTTGATGACAGCTTAGAGCCTGAGGCAAATTCTGAGTTAATCCAAAATAACTCTGTACCATTGTGCTTTAATTCATTTCGAATTTTGAAGAAGACTCTTGGACAAGTATTGAAGGATGAATACAGAAACAAGCAGGAAATTTCATTTGAGTCAATAAAGCAGTCTTGTCAGTCCTTTCAGGATCCAATAGGTGATCAGTTGGATGGCAGGTGTGGCCAAAATTATTCCTCATTCTCCAGTCATGAGATAAAAAGTTGTTATGATATTGACATGATCAGGCAGTCAGTTACAGGGGTGTGTTCAGTAGAGGCATCATTCCATAAACCATCAGAGCATCCACAGTCATATGAGGAAGTGTTGAAAGACACAGAAGGCATAGGTGAAAAATCGAGTTTTGATGCAGAGTTGTTTGAAGTTGAAAATAAAAAGATGGGCCAAACCTATATTGATCCTGTAGCTACCTATATGGAGAAATTCTTTAATACAGGATATTTTTCTGTTGCTGATGTTTTTCCTATTGTTTGGGTTGATCAAATCTTATGCAATGGAAAGCAGGGTGGAAGTTACTCTCAAGCACGAGTAACAGACTTATTTCTAAGTTTCATCACAGACAGTGAAAGAACAAAGCCACTAAATCAACAGCTGGATTGGCTCCATTGGCATTTTTCCATTACCTAGCTGAGCAATGATTGCAGTAGGGTAGGTAGGAAAAAATGAATAAGCTCAGCATTTCGAGCATCTCTTTTCAAGCAGTGTTTATTTTCATTTGGTTTCAGTTGCAAGATCAAAACATGTACAAGTTGCAGAATAACTTTTTGGGATCAGCCTGATGGATAAAGCTCTCGTCTGCATGTTCAGAAGTCTATGGTTCTTGACACCTCCTGAAAGAAGCTACCATCCGCAGGTGGAGCCTATGTTGGGGTCCTATAATTATAGGTGAGTCGATTCTTCGACTGTTTATTTGGCGTTTTCTCTCGTGATGATGAAGTCTGGCTCAGGTGATTCTGCTTCCTCCCTCCATTCTTGTCGCTAAATTCCCCATCAACCTGCTGCATCCTTCATCCGCGCACTCCCTTGTCCTATGACCCCATTGATTAATTTTCCCGCCACCCTGTCCATAAACAAACAGACTTAGGATAAACAAAAATATTAGTAAAGTTAGTCTAGATTAAAATTGATTAATAAATAACTATTTAATAATTAATTAATCATTAATTAATTATTAATTAAGTTAAGAACCTAGGTTAGTAATTAGTTAGTAACTAGGATTAGTTTAATTAAATAAAACTATTTAATAAAACATTAATTAATTAATTAACATTAAAAAACATTAAAAAAGTTAAAAGTAATAAATTATATTAAAAATAAAAAATAAAAAATAAAAAAAAACCAAACAAATAAAACAAAAAGACAAAATATAAAATGATACGTGACAAAACAAATAAAAATTAAAAATTAAAAACATTAAAACCTACCCCATCCTAAGTCCCATCCCCCACCTAACCCACGTTATACTCCACCCATGTCCCCCCACCTACGTCACCTCCTCCTCTCCCACGTCACTTCCCACTAAACTACCCCCCGTCCCATCTCCCTACGTCATATCCCACTACCCCCTTCACACTCCCTCCCTTACACTCCTGTGCACCTCTCATACCCGCGCCCCCCATCCACTTACCATATAATTTAATCAACGACGCATGTTAATTCCGGAGCTTACCTTTCGACCTTTCGAGTTTTAACGAGCGGGGGGGGCGGGGGGTCCGGAATACCGCCCTCCCGCCAAAAAACCACTTTTTTTTTAAATTTACCATTTTTGCCTATTTCACCATGTCATCTTCCAGACCGATTTTTGGGCAAAAGGAGACGAATTTTAAAAATCAAAGAGAGATTTGTGGTCAGAACGGGCTGAGGAACAAAAACCTCTTTCAGTTTTGGCAACGGAGTCACGAGAAGAGAGCATCAAAGACATCTTTGAGGCCTATTTTTCCATATTTTCCATTTTCCGTTTCAGTCCCGATCTTTCAGGAGCTGTCACAGCCATCTGGGGACGAATTCGGAAAAACCGAAAGAGGTTTTTGTCCAGAACATGCCCATCTACAATAACCGCTTTCAGTTTTCTCCCAGGTGTCATAATTGAAGATAAAATCACGTCTGATCGGACCCCTGTTTCGCAGAAAAACGGTCCATTTTTCATTGCAGAAAGCCCCAAAATTGGTGGGAGTGGTGGCTATTTTTGGCCGAGGCGGTTAAACAAACTTTAGAAACTAATGGGGATAGTTTATCCTATTTATCTAGATGATTTTAATGTAAAATGGTTCGACCTGTGAGGTTCCTGGCGGGACTATGGGCTGTGTATGACCAGAGAATTTCTCTGTAATTTTAAATGATCTATCAGTGATGTGCCTGTTTCCTTTACAGGATTCTTGTGTGGTGATATTGGTGGAGTTTTCTCTTTGTTAAAATGTTTTCCTGTTATCTTTCATTTTGTTTTCAGTTCTTATTATCATAAGGAATGTTATAGAGGCAGAATTTATCAGCAGATACTCTGCCTCTCAGCTTGTGATAATCTTTATGTTATTCCTCTAAAGAACTCAGCTTAGGAATTCTTAGCTGCTCCTGTGCTTGGTTTTTATCTCCCCTACTTCTTCCTCAAACCAATACCATTAAAACTCAATTCGATCCAATATTGCTGCTACCTTGCCCTGTGAAAGAACTTTGTCCAGAGCTAAGAGTGAATCACCTTGTTTAAAGTGCAGACCCCATTTGCCCAATGGCCCTCCTTGTTGTTCCATTTAAAAACCCCAACCCATGTTCTTCATAACTAGCCTAATACCTCTTCAAACACAGCTATACCAGACAGAGAGATCCCTCTCTGAGTCTTGGAGGGCTAGATCCAAGACTCGAAGTGGTTTTGATGTTGCCTCTGTGACTGCCTCACAGCCTTGGGCAAATTACAGAGTGCTAACAACTCTGATTATCAAAACATTTGAATATGTGCACTGGATTCTCTTTTTCTCATGACGTTTGATTGGAAATTGTTATCGCACAGTTTGTAGATGTAAGAAAGGCTAAAGGATAGTAGGTCAAACTAGCGAAACATGAACCTTCCCCACCCAATGTCACCACAATGGGGAGGCTCTTTCTATTTAGGGAGGATAGGCCTAGGGGAAACGTCCCCGATAACCTGGGGTTTTGAAAGGGCAAAGGCTAATAGCACAAAGACAAATTCCCCCCTCATAGATTACCGGCAATCAGATAGTCCCGACTAAATAGCCAATAATAGAGTATAACCAAAGAAAAGAGAAGCACCTTCTTGAGACAACACAACAAGGAGACTAATACGTGCAATCTTGGTTAGTACTTCATAAATCAATGACTATCTGATATTCAATGTAAGCAATTGGACAATAAATATTGACGAAATCAATGTTTGCAAAATGGCAATGATAAATATGTCACTTGTCAATAAATACTGGAACGATATAGCATTCAATGTAACAAATCACTACTCAATCCAATAAATGCTCTTAACTACCATTCAATTGCTTATAAAATGAAATGTTGCTGCATCAAGATGAAATAACCAAGGGCGACGTCAACATTCTAGGGTTAGTAGGTTAGGGTTAGTGTAGTCAAGGTTTCAGTTCAAAAGAGGTTTGAGAGTGTTTGGATCCAATTCTACTTCAACGCTGGAGGTCCTAGATCAGTTCCTTAGGGTTAATGGAGTCATAGGTGAAGAACGCAAAAGTTGAAGAAGATGAGATTTTAAAGTACTAGAGGGATAAGTTTTGAAGTGTTGCTAAAGTAGGGCTCCAAAATCATAATCCTAGGAGAGAGAGGCTCACTCCGGTGTTGCTAAAGCAAGGACTCATGTCTCTCCTCCTTCCCGGTAAACAACTAGCTCAATGAAAAGAAAAGTCAAGACACGAGGGTTTAAAGAGGGAGAGTGTTGCTAAGGCAAGGCTCTTTCATCAAACCCTAAAAGAAAATGGCCCTAGGTGTAGATAACCTAGGCCTGGGACATCCTCTTCCTCTTGAATTCAAAAGGTACGGCTAGCTTAAGGGAAGAAGAAAAAGGAGTGTAGCTATGGCTAGGCTCTCTTCTTCTTCTTAAATGGCTAAAAGTTTTTCTATCAAGGGACATGAGACAACGACCTACTTGTGTATTTGTCCCCTAGGGTTTTGATTCAGCAATATTTATAAATAGATGCAAGAAATTAAACTACAACCATTCAATCAAGAATTTTTGCAGAAAAATACTTACAAATCATCAAGAAAATAATCATGCAAACCCTAGTTGTAACACCTTCCTTCAAGAAAAACACCATAGACTGCCAAAAATCTCTTTCTTCAACAAGTGTGCCTTCCTCAAATCAGCCAATAACCCAAATGGGGTGCAAATTTCAGACCTCACCAAGTGGTGAGTGAAAAATGATGATAAAATGAGAGTCAAAACCCTCAATATATAGTGTATCAATGACCCGATTTTACTTTTTAGGTCATAAAAAGGCCGACAAGGCCATAATACCAAAAAAATATCATTTTTACATTAAATTGTCAAATTAAAACCCTAATTGATCTGCAAAGAGAGTAAAATCCCCTTCAAGGGAGGCACTAGCCCTTTCTAGGGAAAATGAGACATCCAAGAGAAAAATGTTAGCCCCCCAGGGGCCTCTGCAACATGTCACAAGTGCCACTGCTGCCCAGTCTGCCTCCAAAGCTGCCCATGAAGCTAGATGATGTCATGGTGAAGATGGGGACGTCCTAAGCCTTCCAAGTCTAGCGTTCCACTAAAAATGGGTCATTCCCCCTAGGTCTAGTCGTGTCAGAGTGCCTCTGATGGAACATCCTCTTCCTCTTCGGTGCAGAAGCCTCGATCCATGTCCATCCTGTCTCTACCCCCTGATGGGGTTTCAACATCCATATGGTGGGCTCTTCAGCCCCATGGAGGTCCGAACTGATCATCTCCCCATGTGTACCGGTCTGTCGGGCATGGTCCTGCACATCAAAAGCTACTCCCTCCATGGGCTCATCAGTCACTGAGATCATAGCAATGTTAATCACATCTCATCATCAATATTATTAAACATATGTAGAAAAACCCTGATACATCAGTCAATAGCTCAAAGACATTACAAAAACCTGCAATACAAGATTGGAGAAAAAGACAAGATGTCCTATTGGGCTAGTATCCACAAGAAAAGGAAAGTTTCTAGGAAGATTTCATCCAAGCCATGTAAGTGAGGTGATGAGTCTAGGGGATATCTAGACATGTGGGTGTAGTGTGGGCCAAGGATGCATAATGTTATCTGTGGGTGTCTTTGTAGAAGGCGAGCTGTACCTATCATGGATGCATTTTTTCCAAGCCCATTCTTGCCTTAATTCTTTTTCTTGCTTTATTCTTTTATTTTCTTTTTCTTCTTCTTTTTCTTTTTTATTCAAGGGATAACCAGAGGACATTACCTTGGCATGGTGACCAAAGATAACAGTGTTACCCACAAGTACTTTCATAGAGATGAGAAGGTTGGCTCATGATGAGACCCCCTTTCCCTTGGCCATGCAACCAAAGGTCACTGCCCTGGTGTGGTAACCAGATGGTGGCAATGTCATACTGTTAGGTACCCATGGACCTAATAGGTTGGCTTGTGATGAGACCCCCTATCCGCTAACTATGTGTTGTTTTGTTTTTTTCTGGGTCCCACTTGTTTCTTGCTGAGAGTCTTTTTACTGCCTTCTCGAGGATTCTTGGGTGAAACATCTCAAGATTTTATTTCTAGGCTTTTGTCTTTTACCAACTGTTTTTACCTTCTGGGCCTTTAGCCCCTTTTTCCCACGAGATAAGGTGAAATCCTACAAACAAGTCAACCCAATGCCTGGACAAGGGGAATTGGATAGATGAGCAGGAGATAAGATGAAACAGTGGTGCTATGATAGGAGTGCATGATGACTTTTCAAAAATTCCCCCAGTGGAAAACCAAGACCTATGGGCACAGGCTTGTTAGGGCACCCTGTCAATCTCCCCAAGCATGGTCAAGTGGGCTAATGTAAGATGCAAGCTGTTGTTAGAGATAAAAGGAATCACATGCATATATTTTAAAGGTTTCAATGATCAAAAGTGACACATACCATAATACCTGGACCAATTACCTCATGGAGCAAGAACCTCTTCTAATACAAGACCAAGTCAATGGTGATGGATGTTGTTATTGCTGACAAGACAAAGCTGATGGAAGAATAAAAGGATGGGCCCTCCAGGCCATGCTCAAATCAATCCTGCTCTCAGTACTCCATGTCTAGGACCCGTGGGCCTCGAGACATGATCTCCTAGTTATCCCTAAAAATGGGTATAACAAAAATTATGCCTTTTAACTTATTCATACCTGGGGGGGATGAAAGAGTGCCATAGTAAGTCAGTTCCCTTAGGGATGAGTTGCCACTAGGTGGGTCTATGAAAGGTCATTGTCCATTCCTTCCATACTTACTACTTTTCATCATTATCCCTCTCATCTATCCACTGCATTGGTTCAGGCATTGGGTTTGCCAAGCTAGTAAGGGTTGTACCTTTCCTTGTGGGAAGAAGGGGCTAAAGGTCTAGAGGGTAAAAGTAGCTGGAAAAAGTTAAGATCCAATATCAAACCTTGATATTCTTCGTCCAGGTATCCCTGAGAAAGCAATAAAAGGTTTCTCAACAAGAAAAAGGGGGGACCCATAAAATAAAATAAAACTCAAGACCTAGTTGGTGGATAGGGGGTCTCATCATGAGCTAGACTATTAGGTCCATGGGAATGTAGCGGTATGACACTACTATTCATCTGGTCACCATGCCAGGGTAGTGGCTCTTGGTGGAATAGCTAAGAGAAAGGGGGTCTTATCACGAGATAACCTTCTCATCTCCATGAAATGCTTGTGGGTAACGCTGTCACAACTAGTCACCACGCCAGGGCAATGTCCTCCAGCTATTCTCTTGAAAGAAAGAAAAAAATAAGACAAAGAGTAGAAATGCATTGAATGGGATAGGAAACACTTGCATCCATGACAAGGTGCATCTCACCCTATGCAGAGGCATGCAAAGGTAAGACCTACATTTCCCTATTATCACCCCACCCCTTGCCCAAACATCCCCTACACCATCTCATGCATTTACATGACCTAGATTGGTATTCTCCTAGAAACACCCCACACTTGAGGAGGATTAGCCCAATAGCCATCCTGAGACCCTCTCCAAACCTGGCTTGTTAAATAGCATAACATCTTTGAGCATTTGTCTGGGTCAAGGGGTGTTTGATGCACATGTTTGGGTAACTTGATTATTAGATGTGATTAACATTTCTATGATCCCTGTGACTCATGAGCCCATGGAGGGCGTACTTGTTGTTGCTGCAGGACCATTCCTGACAGACATTTACATATGGGGAGATGATTAGCTCAGACCTCCATGGGGATAAAATCCCACCAAATGGATGTTGTGACCCCACCCAGGGGTAGAGAGACACCAAAGGCTTGCACCAGAGAAAAAGAAGGGCGTTCCACCATAGACACTTTGGCAGGCCTAGACCTAGGGGGGTCTTTTTCTTTCTCTTCCCCTTGAACATTGGCTTTGGGAGGCCCATGACGTCACCCTTATGACCCTAGATGTCACCTAGCATCAGATGAACATGATGGAGGCAATTGTGTGCCAAGTGGCACATGTGGCATCATCTGGAGGCCTTGGAAGGCCTAACGTTTTGCTCATGGATCCTAACATCCCACCTATGAGGCCTGTTATCCCCGATATCTAGGGATAACTAGGAGATCATGTCTCGAGGCCCACATGGTCCTAGACATGGAGTACCAAGAGCATGAGTGACCTGAACATGGTCCTGGAGGACCCTTCTTTTCCTTCTCGCCAGATTTGTCCTGTCAGCAGTACCAGCCTCCATCACTACCGGCTTGGTCCTTCACCAGAAGCGGTCTTGTATCAAGAGACTCTTGCTCCATGAAGTGGTGGTCCAGGTATCATGGTATGTGTCCTTATTTGATCAGTACAACTAACTTTCTTACGTATGCATTAGATCTTTTTCACTTTGGATGGCTGCTTGGATCTTACACTATCCCTTGACCATTGTTGGGGTGATTGATTGGGTAGCCTAGTAGAAGTTGAGGTATTCATGGGTTTTGGTTCGCCACCAAAGGAGATTTGCAGAACCATCGTCCGCCCCACTCATATTATCACTTTTCAATCTTAAAGCCAGAAGCTCATCCATCCCATTCCCCTAGATGCGGCCATTGGGAGGACCAACCAGGTACATCTTGTCTTGTGGGAAAGGGGCTAAAGGCCCGAGGAGGTAAAAGCAAAGGCTGGTAAGAGATAAAAGCCATGGGAATTTAAAACCTAGAGATGCTTAGCACAGGGATCCCCGAGAAACTGATAAAAGACCTCTCATAACTGAGGGACCATAAGAAATGATAAATAAATAAAGTGCAAGACTTAACCAAGAGGGATGGGAGGGTCTCATCACGAGCCGACCCATTATGTTCATAGGTATTTGTGATTATGACATTTCCATCATCGGTCCGCAAACGGGCAGTGACTTTTTGTTGCATGGCCAAAGGAAGGAGGTCTCATCACGAGCCCGACCCTATCATTTCTGCGAAGATACTAGTGGGTAGCAGTAGCGTATTTCAGCCCACCTAGCGAAGGCAGTGCCCTCTTCGTCAAGACTTGTAGCAAAATACAAATGAAAAGATAAGGCAATAAGGGCTTGGAAAAATTGCATCCACTTGTGGAGTGCATTCGCCTCCTACAAAGGCACCCACGGACAACTCCTACGATACAAATTGGAGCTATAACCCAGAGACATCCTAAAACCATATCATTTCACTATACATGTTTTGGATAACCCTTTGCTTGAGCTTTTCAGGTTCTTGTGGGTATTGACCCAATAGGTTGTCCTTTTAGTTTAGCATTTTGACTTTTGTATGGTGGAGTGCATTGTAAGGTCTTTGAGCTATTAGAAGATTTTGTTAGAGGGGTGTCATGCATATATTTGATAATCTGTAGTAAAATTTGATTTACATTGCCATGATGTTTTGGACTAATGAGCCCGGGGCGGTAGCCTTTGATAATGCGGGACCATGCCCGTGAACAATTACCTGGTCCGGTGCATTGGGAGATGATCAGTTAGGACCTCCATGGGGTTGAAGAACCCATCGATGGACGTTGGGATGGCAGAGAGCGGGCCGGGCTTGTCGAGAGCCATACACATAGGAAGAAGAACCCTGTCGGGACGTTTTTGGCATAGATCATGGTTTATGGGGATCTGCCCCTGGCAGGTGGGCGTGGACCATGATGGGCAGGAGGCGTCCTCATACATCTTGGAGCCGATTTCCAGACCCATTAAGCTGACTTTGATTTGCTAGATTGAAGCGTGTGGCATGATGCTTTGGAGGCCGGAGGACAGCGTTCCACTCACTTAGTGTTGTCGGCGTAGCCCTAAAGGGGCTAACGTCTCACACGAGGCTTGGCAGCCTTGTATTTTTGCTCATTTGGGTGTTTAGCATGTAAAAGTGACAAATGATTTAAAAATTAGGCCCCATTAGTAGCAAGCCGGCTATTTTGTTGACCTAATTTTAATTCTAAGGTCAAAGTATTTATAAATAGAGGATGTTTTTTCCCTCTTAATGATGTAACACAACTTGCTCTCATTTGTGAGAGAGACTCTTTAGCTCTTGTCTTGTTTTTGCTCTCTTGGAGGTGGTAGCGCAAATTCTTGAAGGTCTTATTTCTTGTTGAGGTAGTTACTTTTTGCTATTGGAGGTTTTACAACTAGGGATTGGATTAATGTTCTTCCTTAGATCTTGTAAGTGTATTTCTTCAAAGCTTCTTGATTGAATAGTTGTTGTCTTACATTTACATTTGTTACTTTTGCCTTTGGCGCCCCAATCGAAACCCTAGGGAGTCTACACAAGTAGGTTGAGACTTCATGTCCCCATAGCATTAGCTTATAACCATTGATTTAGAGGGTTTAGCCTAGCCATTGCTACACTAACTCTCCTTTTTCTTGCGTATAGTCGCGGTAGAAATTGAAGAAAGAAGTGATTCTAGGCCTAATTGAATTTACACCTAGGGTTTGCTTCTGGGGTTGGAGAAAAGCCTTGCCTTTACAACACTTTTCGACCATAGGTTTCTACTTTTAAGCTAACCCGTTTGCGAAAGTCTAAGAAGGAAAGGATTGAAGCTCTAGGCCTAGCCTTTACACCCACAGGTTAGCCTTCTTTTCTTAGGGTTAGGGTTAGTGGCCTTGCTGCTGCAACTTACCATTAAACCCTAGTTCTCTTGTCTTTAAGTTTGAAGGCCTTCCTAAACCATTAGCATACACCTCTTTGTCCGGTAACCAAGGCACTAGTCACAGAATACTTTTCTGCTTGGAGGCTTTATTTGTGCCCCTTAAAACCTTCAAACTCTTTCAAATTTTACCAAAACCCTAGCTAACCTATCTACTAACCCTAGCTGTTTTTTAGGACTAATTTTGAGGGGACAACGTTGGCCTTGTGGTACAGCATTGGATGAAAGGATTTGAGCCTTGTCTCCTCTTTGTAGCCATGGAATCAAATTGCCTTTTGCTGGTTGAAAGTCTCAAGAAAATTCACTTTTAGCTAGCTTGCTTCTGAACACCAACAATAGCATAGGCTTAGGGTCTTATTAAATCTTTTGTTTAAACCCTAACGTTTTGGTTTTATCTTTCTCATTTGATTGGCATTGAGCTGTGGGTTGTTTACTGAAGTTTATTTGGTGACTGTGCTTGTGCTCTTTCCCTTTCTATTTGACTCATTGATAAAACGGCGTCACACTTGTGGTGGTACCAACAATATTATTAATATCATGGGGCTGGCGATCATACTTCTTCCCTTTTGGCTTATACACGCAGCGTTGTGATATTTAGCACGACCCTATTTATTGGCATTGAGGTTGATATTTGTTTTCTAAGCTAATGTTTTGATCAAGCGTTTCACTCATTGTCGAATATTTTGGTCTGTGTTAAAATTACACGTCACCTTTTTGTAGCAGACATTATATAGTTACGTGGCAGCATATTATATGAGGTGATTTGACATTGCATTGATGATTTGATATATGGTTTAATTACACATTAAATGCTAATTTGTCCTTTATGCTATATTGAAAATGATTATAGTCTTTTTCTTTATTTGCCGTATTGACTTAGTCAATAGCATTAGTTATTGCTCATATATTGAGATAGAAGGTAGTCGGTATTTCATGAAGTGCTAACGTACAAGCTTATATATCTAGTTGTCTACTGTTTTGTCTACCATAGCAGTGCTTCGGCAGTGGTTCTTATTGACTATCTTGGGCATCAATCGTGGAAGGGTTTCTCTTTGGTTGGCACTATCCTTCAACCTTCCTTTATCGAGATTGACATTAGGAATGCGTCTCCAGGACGCCACTAAATAGAAAGAGCTCCCCATCGAGGCAGATTGACTTAGGGACGTCTCCCTTGGACTTGCCCTCCTAAATAGAAAGAGCTCCCCATCGAGGTGACAGTGGGTGGGGAAGCTCCTGTTACGCCGGTTTCTACCTTTGACTCAAGCTATTTAACCTTTCCTACAAACCGTGTGATAACAAGGCCCAACATCACCCTAGGAGGGCATGACATCACCTCTTCTGCACATTTTAGGGTTTAATTTGTTAATTAATTTATGTAAAAACTGGATTTTTGATGTAAACTGGCCATGTCGACCTTTTTTGACCTAAATTGTAATTAAAGGTCACTTGTATTGTATAAATAAGGGGAAAATCTCTTATATTTTTCATCATCTTTCACTCACACAAGTGTGAGGTCTGAAATTCATCCTCTTTTAAGGCTTATTGGCTGAACTAAGTGGTGCACAACTCTTGGAGGGAGCTTATTTTGGTGTATTTTTGCATTTTCATGGTGGAAAGTCTTCAACTAGGGTTTGTGGCTAGATTATTCTTGATGAAGTAAGTAGAAATCTGCAATCCTTCTTTATTTTGAATGGCGATGGTGTATTTACTTGTTCATTTATAAGATTATGAAATTGCTAGTGTGAAACCCTAGGAGAAAAACACATGTTATTGTCCTCTTCTTAATAACTCTTCACCTACTTGATTTTTTTAGAAGACACCTCCCTTCAAGGATATACTAGAGCCCTACCCTAGTAGCACTCTAGTACTATTTCTTCATTAAGCTTTCATACTTTTATTTCAAGCTTGACCTAAAGAAGAAGGAAATCACTAGGGCCTAGGGTTACCTACTTCCTAGCATCTTTTCCTTCTAGGGTTTTGGATATTGAGGCCTTAGGTTACTAACACCTCAACCATCCTCCCTCTTCCTTTAGCTCACCCATTATCATTTGTTTCCCTCTAAGAATTGTTGCTACAATATTGAATCCATTTACCATAAAAGGCACTAGTTCATACCTTGCAAGTGATTGATTGATTGAGACAACTCTTAAACCATCTACTCTAAGACCTATACTAACTACTTCTAACTTTAAATTAGGCTAACCTACTAACTACTTTGTTGTTGTTGCAAAAGATTGCTAAATCCATCTATAATAGCAACAAAATCACCTTAAAAGCAAGTTTTAAAGATGATTTTACTTGTGAAGCTATTGCTATATATACATTGTTGTTATAAATACTTCTCTTGATTTAGCCTTTATATCAACTTGTGCATTTTTTTATCAAAGTCTATGGTTTTATGAAGAACTAACATCATATGGTACTTGCAAATAATATTTTCTTGTTGTCTTGTTCTAGGCAAGTACACTTAAATATTACTTTGCTTCATCTTATTAAAACCTTTGGGACTTTTTGAATAGAGTGACCTGTGAGAGGGGTGGGACTTTCTTGATACTTTTACCTTAGCCTTATCGAACCCCTAGGTCACCGAGAACGTCTCCCCTGGGGTACTACTTCTAAAGAGAAAGAGGTGTCTTGTTTAGGTGACAGTGATAGGACAACCTCCTATTATGCCAATTTATTGTTCACTTTCCTTTGGATTTTGGGCAAGTACAAATTGCGCGATAACAATCACTTTTAGCTCAATGTCACTTTTGAATTATAACACCCTTGGAATAAGTGACCTCTAGTAACACTGTTTACCCCTGTATGGCCCAGGCTATAGCCTAATGAGGTTGTTTAGACCATTAAGCCTCCTCTCTAGAGCTCCTATTTGGAAAGGGACATTACACATACAATAGAAGAGACAATATGTGGTATTTGTATTATAAATGGAGATCTGAACACAACAATCGAATGGTTGTTATGGAAGCTGCAATAAAATCAATGAAAACACACCCAAATTCAAGCCAAAAATTTGGAGAATGCCATGGCTACCACAAATGATGACATGTCCTCCCCCACACTACAAAAGTTGATATCGACTGTAATCTTCCCAAGCTGATTTTTCCCAGAACCAAGGGTTCTTTGACTGCTTGTTTTATTGTTTCGGTATGTTATGCAGGTTTACTTCATCAAATTTGTGCATTGAGGGTGTGTTATTTGAATATTATAGCATAGAGATATAGAACATAGCATATAGCATAAGAGAATGACAAGATACAAGGAATGGATACCAAGAAAGAGCCAACAACTTCATATCTGACCTTTATTTAGATAATATGATGATCTTGATACAATAAATCTGTAAATATGGATAGATACAAGAAAAATAATCAAGCTGGAATGATATCTTCTCCAACAAGCTACAAGACTCAAGAGAATATCCTCCAAAGGCAACACAAACCCCTGGAGAAAGGAACAAGATCAATTTCTTTCCATTCAAGAGTTGGACCCACTCTCCCTAGCTGAGTTGCGCACTTCCTATTGGTTGTAGCTCATGAATATTTCGGCCTCCCTCCTCAAGGCATCTAGATTCCAAACCCTACCAAAATCACTAGAACAGTAGATCAGGGTAAGACAAACCCCCTGGTTGAGTATCGAGCTGATTGAAGGCGTTTTGATCCTCACATGGATGAATCCCCTTTCTGTAGTGCACTCTGTTCCTCTCAAACTCATACCAAGCTCCCTATTGACCACCTATTCAGCTAGGGGGTCAAATCTATGTTCCATGAAGATATGCATCATCATATGCAAGTATGTTGAAGACAATTTGGTTCTACTCGGCATTTTATGCCTCCAACACAAAATTTTGTAAACGAAATTTTCGCACCCCTGCGTGGGTTAATAATGTAATAGGTCTGCATGGATCATATTTAGATTAGGTACCTTGGGATGTTTTCAATGGGATATTTCTTTTCACCGAGGGTTTTTTATCCTCACATTATCAACTGGGCTTTTCAACTTGGTTGATTTCCCATGAGTTTTTTCCCTCACACTTGCAATAATTCCTCCAAAGTGGTGAACGACGTTCTAATGGTCTCATCCTTTGGTAGCTATTGTTTAGGAATGCTGAAAATGACCATGTTAGACATTGTAGAAAGTTTCACGGAATTTCGTCGAGTCTAGATAGGTTTTTTTTAATTAATTAAATTTAATTAATTTTCCTAAGGTTGGGATTTTAACTATTTAATTAATTAAATGTTTTTGAGCAATTATTGTAAAAACTAGGTATTTGGGATTTTGATAGGGGTATTTGTGCTCAAATAAAATGGAAAATAAGCCCCTAAACCCATGGGCCAAGTTTCACCTCAGTCGGACAAGTTTTGCCAGTCATTTGTCCACCCGGAGTCAAAGTCAGTCAAAACAACAATTTTTATTGCTAAGTCAATTTTGTAATTTTTGTAAAAATGAGTTAATGGGTAAATGTAAAGATTAAAAAGGGAAATAAAGCACATCCCTAACCTACCCAACCCACCTTAAAACCTTTATACACCCCCTCAACTCTTCACTCACTAGTTTACTCACGCCCCCTAGGGGGATTTGCGCCCCCCTCACACCCAAACCTTAGAGAAACCCTTTTAATTGATGTGTGGGCCCTATTATCACACATTTTGTAGCTAGGTCAAATGGATATGAAGTAGAAGGCCAAAATGGTGTAACAAGAACCTATCCCACCCAATGTCACCACGATGGGGAGGTTCTTTCTTTTTAGGGAGGTTAGGCCCAGGGGAGACGTCCCCGATAACCTAGAGTTTTGAAGAGGCAGAGTTAAAAGGACAAAGGTAAAGTTCCCCCTTCACAGGTTACCACCAAAACAGACAGTCCAGGCTAAACAACCAATAATGAAGTGAAGTCCCAAAGAAGAACACCTGCCCGGAACAAAGCGTCAACAAACCAATATATATGCAAGCTATGATTCAATGGGTTAGTACTTCATAAGACTAACTGATATCAATATATGAGAAATTATAACAATAAATATTAATGAAGTCAATTTTTGTTAATGCAATAATGAAATAATGTCACTTCACCAATAAGTATCAAGATGATGTAGCAGTCAATGTATCCTATCAATCCTTATTCAATAAATGCATCAAACCACCATCCAATTGCTTAATAAATGAAAGTTGTTGCATCAATATTAAATAACCAAGGGTGACATTATCCTTTTAGGGTTAATAGTTAGTTAGGGTTTCAGTTTAGTAAAGGTTTTGAGAGTTGTTTGAACACTTTAACTTTCAATGTTTGAGGACTTAGATCAGTGCCTAAGGGTTAATGGAGTCAAAAAGGTGAAGGACGCACAAGTTGAAGGGGACGATATTTAAAGGACAAGAGGGAAAGGTTTCAAGGTGTTGCTAAAGTAGGGCCTCAAAGAGGAAACCCTAGGGGAGAGAGGCTCACTCCGGTGTTGCTAAAGAAAGGCCTCGTGATCTTTCCTCCTTCCTGGCAAACAACTAGCTCAATGAAAGCAAAATCAAGACAAGAGAGTTTAAAGAGGGAGAGTGTTGCTAAGGAAAAGCTCTTTCATCAAACCCTAAAAGAAAATGGCCCTAGGTGTAGATAACCTTGGCCTGAGACGTCCTCTTCCTCTTGAAGTTCAAAGGTACGTCTAGCTTAAGGGAAGAAGAAAGAAGGAGTGTAGCTATGGCTAGGCTCTCTTCTTCTTCTTCAATGTCTAAAAGGTTTTTCTATCAGGGGACATGAGACAACGACCTACTTGTGTGTTTGTCCCCTAGGGTTTTGATTCAGAAATATTTATAAATAGATGCAAGAAATTGAACTACAACCATTCAATCAAGAAGTTTTTCATAAACATACTTACAAATAATCAAGAAAATAACCATGCAAACCCTAGTTGTAAACCTTCCTTCAAGAAAAACACCATAGAATGCCAAAAATCTCCTCCTTAAACAAGTGCGCCTTCCTTAGTTCAGAAAATAAACCTAATAGGGAACAAAAATAAGACCTCACTAGGAGAGGGAGTGATGTGTTATGTCAAAATGAGAGTGAAAACCCTCAATATATAGTTTATCAATGACCTTAATTATTTTTAGGTCATAAAAATGGCCGACAAGACCAAAATACTGTTTTTACATTAAATTGTGAAATTAAAACCCTAACTGAGATGTAATAAAGGTAAAATACCCTTCAAGGGAGGAGCTAGCCTCTTTTAGGGAAGATGAGACATCCAAGAGCAAAACGTTAGCCCCCCTGGGGCCTCTCCAAAATGCCACACATGCCACTACTGCCCAGTTTGCCTCCAAAATTTACCATGAAGATGGATGATGTCATGGTGAGGATGGGGACATTCTGAGCCTTCCAAGGCCAACATTCCACTAAAAGGAGGTCATTCCCCCTAGGCCGGGTTGTACCAAAGTGCCTCTGGTGAAACATCCTCTTCTTTTCTGGTGAAAAACCTCAGTCAAACACTGTCTTGTCTCTGCCCCTCTGATGGGGTCTCAACAACCATCTAATGGGCTCTTCAGCTCCATGGAGGTTTGAACTAATCATCTCCCCATGTGTACCGGTCCAAATGGTACCTATCCATCGGACATGGCCTTGCACATCAAAAGATATGCCCTCCATGGGCTTATCAATCATAGGGAACATAGCAATGTTAATCATGTTTCATCATCAATATTATCAAACATATTCATAAGACCCTAATACATCAATCAATAGCTCAAAGAGACTACAAAAACCTACAATACATGACTAGAGAAAAGGACAAGATGTGATATTGGGCTAGTATCCACAAGAAAAGGGAAGTCCCCAGGAAGGTTTCATCCAAGCCATGTGAATGAGGTGATGTGCTAGGGGATGTCCAGACATGTGGGTAGAGTGAGAGCTAGGGATGCATAATGTTCTCTATGGGTGCCTTTGTAGAAGGTGAGATGTACCTGTCATGGATGCAATTTTTCCAAGCCCATTCTTGCCTTTATTCTTTTCTTTATTTGCTTTTTCTGATTCTTTTTCTTTTTATTCAAGAGCTAACCGAAGGACACTACCTTGGCATGCTGACCAGAGATGACAGTGTTACCCACAAGTAGTTTCACAGAGATGAGAAGGCTGGCTCGTGATGAGACCCCCTTTCCCTTGGCCATGCAACCAAAGGTCACTGCCCTGGTGTGGTAACCAGATGGTGGCAATGTCATACTGTTAGGTACCCATGAACCTAATAGGCTTGATCGTGATGAGACACCCTATCCTCTTGGCTAGGTCTTGTTTGTTATTTTCCAAGTCCCTCTTGTTTCTTGCTGAGAGGATTTTAATTTCCTTCTCGGGGATCCCTGGGCGAAACATCTCGAGGTTTTATTTCTAGGCTTTTATCTTTTACCAACTTCTTTTACCTTATGGGCCTTTAGCCCCTTCTTCCCACAAGATAAGGTGCAACCCTCCAAATAGGTCAATCCAATGCCTGGACAAGGGGAATGGAATAAATCAGTGGGAGATAAGATGAAAGAGTGGTGGTATGATGGGAGCGGACGATGGCTCTTCAGAAATCCCCCCATTGGCAAACCAAAACCTATGGGCACAGGCTTGCTAGGGCACCCTGTCAATCTCCCCAAGCATGGTCAAGTGGGCTAATGTAAGATCCAAGCAGTCGTCAATGATAAAAGGAATCATATGCATATATTTAAAGGTTTTAATGATCAAAAGTGACACATGCCATGATACCTAGACCAATTACCTCATGGAGCAAGAGCCTTCTCTGATACAAGACCAAGTTGATGGTGATGGATGCTGCTACTGCTGACAAGATGAATCTGATGAAAGAAGAAAAGGATGGGCCCTCTAGGTCCATGCTCAGGTCAATCCTGCTCTTGGTACTCCATGTCTAGGACTTGTGGGGCTCGAGACATGATCTCCTAGTTATCCCTAGAAATTGGGGATAACAGGCCCCTCCCATGAGAGGTTCTCCCTTCCTAGCCTACCACCTCACCCATTCATGGTCCCCACATGCCAACTCACACATCCACCTCATGAATCCATGCCCAAACCCTAAGTTGGTGTGCCCATCTCCTTGAGATCTTCATTTTTTCTTGGGTTTTGACACATGGAGCTCATCCAAGTGCCTTCACTTTTCCTTTTGAGTTATAAATAGAGTCTTTCCTCACTCTTTCACTCACC
Source organism: Picea sitchensis (assembly GCA_010110895.2). Taxonomy (NCBI): domain Eukaryota; kingdom Viridiplantae; phylum Streptophyta; class Pinopsida; order Pinales; family Pinaceae; genus Picea; species Picea sitchensis. The sequence continues at coordinate 61,609 of SNQJ01S0034446.1, read as the reverse complement.
ATTCTTTGAGCTAGTGTTACTATACTTGAATTTCACCCCACTCTCTTGCTCTTTCCATCTTTCCATTTCACTCATATGCTCTTGAGATTCTTGGAGCAACTTGTTGCTGCAACACTCTCACTTGGATTAATAAAACTTTGGAGGATTTTTGGATCACCAAGAGTATTTTGGTTGCATTCTTCACATGAGGTGATATTGTGGTATTTGAGTTCATTTAGATTGTGTTGAATAGATCTTGAAGGAAGTATTTTATTTGGGTAGATTAGCAAAGAGTAGTCTTGCTGACTTATTTGTGTTGGGTAGCTAGTTTCTTAGAAGTATTTCAAGTAGTTAGCATATCTATACACATTATATATTCTATGCTTCACTATATGTCTTAAGTTTTGCAGGTTCATTTCAAAGGATTGTTGGGAAAACCTCAAGAAGGAGTCTTCCCTCAAACTCTACATAAACTCCTAGTTTGTTTAGTCCTATATTTCTGTTTCATTTCATCACATATTTCAGTTAGCTAACCATCTTAGATAGGTCAAATAATTTTACATTTCATTTGGAGATTTTTTGTGGAAAATTTATGCGTAAAAAAACAAAAATTGTTCTTGACTTTGTTGTGTTTTGCAGCATTTATAGAAAGCATTTGCTTGCTGGTTTTTGCAGGTTCTTACCAGAAACAAGGGGATATGTTGCTCAAATCCACCCATACAACACCTCAAAGGCTTCCTCAATAGTTGAGTAACATTCTCTCTTCTATCTCCCTTCTATTCTAGCATTGTAGTAAGCCCTGAGAAGTTCCCTTGAGGCTTGCATTCTCTTGTATATTTTCAAGCTTTGTATCTTATTTTCTTGCAAGTTTTAGTTGCCTACACCTTTGGAGAGTGATTGGCTAGGCCAACCCCCCAAAATCATTTGCCTAGATTTTAGATTTCCTTTAATCAATTTTTTATTTTCTTGCCCCCACTTGTCCACAAGACAAGGTTGTGTGGCTAGCATAATAAGAATCTTTTAAGTTTTCCTTTCCAACCCTCTTTGGCACAACATTGGTAGGCTTGCCTCCACTTTGTTCCATTGTGAGTGGTTTGCTCATTTACATTTCAAGTTCTATCTAAAGTTAACTTGCCTACACCTTGGGAGAGTAACCCCCAAAATCATATGGCTAGGATGTTAATGATGTGTTGATAGTTAATGTTGTCTAAATGGATTAAAATGCTTTAGAATAGTCATCATATGCTATAACATCCTAGTTTAAGCCCTTAAGCCATACTCATATCTTTTCATGCTTTGGTTTATTTCTTGCAAGTATCTCTATCGTTTAGCATGATGTCTCAGATGGAGTAGATTACACATGTCTTGAAGCTTTTCCCTTTCTTGGGCACACATATCTCTCATGTTTCTTTTACTTGCAAAATGTTTATGGATATGTGAATGGTGTAGGACCTAAATTTTAATCTTAGCAAGTCTTTTATCTACTTAACACATTTCATACATGCAATAACACATGTGGTTAAGTGGTGATAGTTTCCTCATTTTGTTGTAATTGTTGACAAGTTGTTCTTGTCTTTTACTTGCTCATTTCCTTTCAAGTTCATATTCACACATGGTCAAGTAAATGGTGATGGAGTAGATGTTTCAATTTCAGCTTTCTCAAATATTTTAGATGTGTACATGCTCTCTTTTCATAATATGCAACACACTTCATAACAATCACTTACAGTTTAGGTTTTGAGCACAAATCATTGTTTTTGGGCACTTAAAAGTCATTTAAAACACTCACAAAACACCTTAAGACTTAGACCAACTAGGACAACCTAACATTTTAGACCAACTAGGACAACCTAATTCCACCATATTCACCATCTTCACCATTTTAGACCGTGAAAGCTAGGGTGGGCCTCGTTGCCTTACTATCTTGAGCATCCAGAAGCCATTTGAAAATAGGAGGAGGAGGTTTAAGGTTCAACACTTAGTTAGGGGGAGGGAAAATAAAATTTATCCAATCTTTAAACAACTCCTAACCACTTAGTCTCCTAGACAATATTTACATTGGCATATTTGTTGATGGTTGTTTAGAAGTCTATCTTGCAAGTACATTTACTTTTATCAATCGCTTATGCATCTTGTGGTTTGAATATCTAAGTGTTATATTTCTTGAGCATTGAGTTTCCACGTATTTACATCTCTTATCTTATGCTCTTGTGGTGTGATTCAAGAAGAAGTTGAGTATCCCATTGGGGAGGCATCATCTTGTTGAATCTTGAGTGCTTTAGTGGTTGCCATTGAAAAGCAGTCCAATAGAGTAAGTGTTATTAGGGCATGCTTGGCCTTATGTGATAGATCTTAACTTTAAATATCTCTTAAATCTCACACTTTGGCACCTTTAATATTGTTCATTTGTATCTTGTGTATATCTTGTATCCTTGTAGAATTTATGATTCTTTGTGTAAGTAATTGTATCTTTGTTGTGTGATAGTTGTAATCTAGTTTTACTTGTAATCTTTTGTAATTGAACCCCCTCAAAACTTAGTTGACCCCTTGCCCAACTTTTAGGCACTAGTCTTAGTTGACTTAGGGAAGGGTTTGCTTGTCATTGAATAATATTTCACTTTACATTTGCTGCCTTAGCATCATAGGTTAGTTTCCCCCTTAACCTTTAACAAATTAAAACCAACTCCTAGAACTTCAAAGTTAAATCACATCTAGTAACTAGGGTCTAACCCCCTTGGCTTCCCTAGGAGTAAGCCTAGAAGGAAGAAGTTCCAGTCAAGGTGACAGTGTGGACTATGAACCTAGGCATTGTGCCTCCAAGGACACACTAAGTGAGATGGAATTTTCTCACGCTTGCAAGTGTGTATTAGGATGGTAACATCTTTGGCGCCGTTGCCGGGGATAAGTCATTTATCCTTGGTCAAAACGACTTAACTTGTTTTTTTTAACAACTAAGTAATAAAAAATTTAGTCCCTAAAAATTCATTGAACTTTTATTGGTTGATTTTGTGTGTTTCCTTTCCAAGTGGCAACTCCATTGAAAAAATCTGTCAAGTATACTACTAGGAGCACTTCACAAGGAGTGATTTATTCTTTTCCTGAACCTAAAAAGGTTTATAGGAGGAGGCTAAATTGCCTTGCTCCTAGAAGACTACTTGAAATTCTTGGGGAAGAAGCACTCACTGACATCCAATACTTGTTCCAGAACAATAATCAACCAACTGTTAATAATCCCACTAATAATACTAACTTAATCATGAGTATCTTTTTGAGACCTTTGAACTTTGCAGCAATCCAGTTCCCCTCATGCAGTTCCTGGAGAAGGCCATTGATAAGTTGCCTACCTTTTAGGGGAACAATGCTATAAGTGCCAAGTCCCACATCCTTAACTTTCAGATGTGTGTGGAAAGATATTGTAGGGGTCATTATGAACAATATGTGAAGATGACTTTGTTTGTATATTCTCTTGAAGGAGATGTTGCTGAATGGTTTACTGATTTTTCCATAGCTAAGTTTAGCACCCTTGAGGAAATATTGAATGAGTTTAGGAAGAAATGGGGTGATCAAAAGGAACATAAATTTCCGCTTGCTACTCTTACCACTAGTCAGAAGAAAGAAAACGAAACTGTGGTTGAATTTAACACTAAATTTAATAGCTTGGTGAAGAGCCTGTTATCCCTGATATCTAGGGATAACTAGGAGATCATGTATCGAGGCCCACAGGTCCTAGACATGGAGTACCGAGAGAAGGATTGACCTAAGCATGGCCCTGGAGGGCCCATTCTTCTTCTTCTTCACCAGACTTGTCCTGTCAGCAGCAACAGCTTCCATGACCATTGGCTTGGACTTGCATTGGAGAGGACTCTTGTTCCATGAGGTAATTGGTCCAAGGTATCATGGTATGTGTCATGTTTGATCATTATAACCTTCTTATATATGCATTAGGTTCCTTTAATTTCTGATGACTGCTTGGATCTTACAGTAATCCACTTGACCATCGTTGGGGTGATTGATGGGGTGACTTAGCAAGATTGTATTCATGGGTTTTGGTTAGCCACCAAAGGGGATTTGCAGAGCCATCGTCTGCTCCCTCCATTCTATAATTTTACATCTTATCTCCCACACATCCTTCCCATTCCCCTAGTCTGTCCATTAGGATGACATTTGAGGGTTACGGTTTGTCTTGTGGGAAGAAGGGGCTAAAGGCCCAGGGGGTAAAAGCAGCTGGTAAAAGATAAAAGCCATAGGAAATAAAACCTAGAGATGCTTCACCCAGGGATCCCCGAGAAGGAAATAAAAAGCCTCTCGATAAAAAAACTAAAGGGATCTTAAGAAAAATAATAAAACAATACCTAACCAAGAGGATGGGAGGTCTCATCACGAGCCGACCCATTATGTTCATAGGTATCCAACAGTATGGCATTTCCATTATCTGGTCACCACGCCAGGGAAGTGACCTTTGGTTGCATGGCCAAGGGAAAGGGGGTCTCATCACGAGCCAGCCTTATCATTTCTGCGAAGATACCAGTGGGTAACACTGTCAGCTCTGGTCACCACGCCAAGGCAGTGTCCTCTGGTCAAACCTTGAAGTAAAAAAGAAAGAAAAGCAATAAAAGAAAAATAAAGGCAATAAAGGGCTTAGAAAAAATGCATCCATGACAGGTACAACTCGCCTCCTACAAAGGCACCCACAGACAACACCTGCCCTTGGTCTTACTGTGACTAGACATCCCTAGACCATATCACCTCATAAAACATGGTTTGAATGATCTTTTGAGGAAACTTTCCTTCTCTTGTGGGCATTATCCCAATAGGTTATTCTGTTGGTCTTCTTCAACTTTGTATAGTAGATCTGTGTAATGTCTTTGAGCTCTTAGATTATATGCAAGGGATTTCATGCATGTATTTGATAAATTTAATAATGAAATATGACTGACATTGCTATGATCTCGAGGATTGATGATCCCATGGAGGGTGTAGTCTTTGATGTGCAGGACCATACTCGGTGGACATGTGCCAGAGGCCCGGTACACATGGGGATATGATTAGCTTTGACCTCCATGGGGCTGAAGAGCCCATTAGATGGTTGCTGGGATGACAGAGGTAGGACAACATTGTGATGAGCCATTGCACGATAAAGGAGAAGGACGTCCCTACCCAAGACACTTTGGCAGAGCCCGACCTAGGGGGGATCACCCACTACAGATGGGACGATTACTTTTTATGGACATGACATCACCTAAGGCAACTGGACGTTTTCTGGAGCATGTGGAAGTGTGTTGGCATCATTTGACACATGTGGAAGCTTGCAGGACCCCTAGAAGGGCCAACGTTTTGCTTCCTGGATGCTGATCTTGCCTAAAAAAGGGCCAATGTCTCCCTCAGAGGGGCCTGACGTCTCCCTTTTGAGCTCATATTGTGAGATTTTTAGCATTTAATGTAAAAAACAGTCTAATATTGTTAGTCAGCCTTGTTGGTTGTTTTAAATGACCTATTTTGGATGATATAAATAGAGGACGTTTCCTCTCGTTTTTGGAGAACACAACTCACTCTCTTGTGAGAGAATCATTTTTATTCTTTGTCTTGGGATTTTTTCTCTTGGAAGTGAGGCACAACTCTTGTGGAGGATCATTCTTGGCATTTTTATGGTGTTTTCTATCATTGGAAGGTTTACAACTAGGGTTTGATAAGCTCTTCATGATTTGTAAGTGTATTTCTCATGCAAAACTTCTTGAATGAATGGTTGTAGGTTAAATCTCTTGCATTTATTGTTACATTGTTATTATTTTGCTTAATCATTGAATCCCTAGGTAGCAAGCACACAAGTAGGTCCTTGCTATATGTCCGCATGATAGAAAACTTGTTTTAACCATTGATTAAGGAGGATATAGCCTAGCCGTTGCTACACTAATTCCCCTTTTTCTGAGTTAGGTTTTGAACATAAGTTGAAGAAAGAAGACGTCCTAGGCCTAATTAATTTTACACCTAGGGTTTTGACCTTTAGGGTTTGAAAGGCCTTTTTCTTGCAACACTTTTCACCCCTAGATTTATGTTTTGAAGCTGGTCGTTTTGCCAAGGATTTTTTAAGGAAAGAGGGAGGAGCATGAGGCCTTGCTTAAGCAACACCGGAATGAGCCTCCTCCCCTTAGGGTTTTGACTCTATGGCCCTGCCATTGCAACACCATAGAGCCTAGCTCTCTTGTCCTTAGATTTAGATTCTCCCGAGACCTAGCCTTTGCTTCCGACTCCATAATACCCTAAGGCACTGATCTAACTCTCCAATGTTGAGCTTGTGGTGCCAAAACAACTTCTTCAAACCTCTTAAATTTGAAACCCTAACTAACCCTAACGTCTACTAACCCTAGATAAAAGATGACGTCATGCCTTATTTGAACCTTTGGTTGATTAAAAATGTTGTGGCTTAGTCATGTAGCGATAGACATTGGTGTATAGAGAAATTTCATTGGCCTATTTGCAAAAACGTTCACCTCTTTGTCTACCAAGCTAACCCTAAAGAAGGCTGACGTCACCTCTAGTAAGCTTGATGCAACACTCTTGTCATATATGAGCATTTGATGATATTTTATGCTAATTCAAAGATTGATTATATACATTGAATGTTATATCATTTCCAGTGTTTATTGACAAGTAATATTATAAGCCATAGTCATGTTTTGCAATCATTGACTTCATCAATAATTACTGCTATTCATGCTCATGTATATTAAATTTTGATAGTCATTAATCTATGAAGTGCTGACCACTATTTGCATGCATTAGTTTTATTGTTGCTTTGTCTCGTAAACAGGTGCCCCTTCTGTGGTTTATCTTCATCTTGACTATCTTCTTGGCGGTAATCTGTGAAAGGGAAAACATACCTTGATCCTTTAACCCTTTTCCTTTCAAAACCCCAGATTTCCAGGGACGTATCCCTTGGGTTTAGCCACCCTAAATAGAAAGAGCCCCCCATCGAGGTGACAGTGGGTGGGGAAGCTCCTATTTCGCCAGTTTGATCCTTACCTTGCAGCTACTTGACCTAGAATACAAACTGACCGATAACATTTTGGCGCCGTTGCCGGGGAACACTGAGTCAATCTTCCTCAATGACAAATATTTTGGTAATCCTTACCTCAAAGACCTTTTTTACAAGCTTACCTGGCGAATCCACTAAGACCTTTTCCCCCTATTCTTTGGTAGTTTCAAGAAAACTATCTGGCGACTCCATTGATGACGAAGCCAACAATGACTTCACAATGGGATCCAAGGAGCTATAAACCTTTATACATGAGCAAAATCCCATGATACCCAAGACAAATGCCCCCTATCTCCAAGAAATGGCTCCCTATATTCACTGGTGGCAATAAGGAAAGAGTTGACTTTCATATGAATGAATTTTATTCTTACTTGATATTCTTCCCCGTCGATGTTGATGTTGAAGATGTAGTGATGAAACTATTTTCAAACACTCTTCATGGAAATGCTAAGAAATGGTATGATAACCTTCCTAATGCTAGCATCACCTCTATGAACCAGTTGAAAGAAGTCTTTCTTGAAGAATGGGGCATTCAGTTAGAAGACATCTTAGTACTACTAAAAAATTTTGAGCGTATAAAACAAACTGAGAATGAAACCCTATTTGACTTTCAGAACAGGTTTGAGGACACTCTACATCAGATTCCTGCAAGCCATCGTCCTGAAGAAGAGTATGTTGTCCATCTCTATACCCATGCGATCTTGGCTCACTTAGGTTTTCCCCTCAGTAAAAGGGCCCCAAAGACGCTCACTGAAGCTTATGGCATGGCTAAAGGAATTGAACATAACATCTTCTCATCAGGGATGAAGGACCTCTTCACTACGGGTACTCTTACTATGGAAAGTTTGTACTCCCATGAAAAATTTATTGATGATTTCCAAGAAGAAGGGAAGTAGACCATCATTCAACATGGGATGATTGAAGACATGGTTAAGGAAACAGAATCTGAGAAGAATCATGAAGTATAAATGTGTGTGCCTCCCTCTGATAAAGCAATCCAAGAGCCCTTTTCTCCTGCACAACAAAAAGAAGATGAGGTTAGTTGCGTCCCATGTCAAGATGCCAATGACGCTGTGTTCCTTAATTCAGAAAATGAAGGAGAAAAGAAATCTTTGAACAAAGTTGATGGTCCTTGCTGTGCAATCAAAGATAAAGAAGTATCCCATGAGGATGAAACAATAACACATGCTGAAAACATTGAGCTCCTCGAATTTCCTACACAGAAAGAAACAATAAGTTACTTTCCTCTCCTGATTTTTGATAATGCTTTACCTTGTGAAAAGGAGAAGGAGGATGACTTTTCAAATGTTTCAAACCCTGCATGCTATGACACAGATAGTGACACTGTTGATAACATTGATGAGTTCATATATGTTGGGAGACGTAGGTGGGATATAGTTGGTTATGACTTGGATCCCATCTGTGACACTGAGAGTCATTTCCAGTTGTTTCCCTTGCAATTGGCACAACAGATTACTTCCAACTAGTGGCAACAAGGAGATGAGATTTTTACCTGTACTTTTCAAAAAACCAAGGATGACCTAGTACCTAATTCTCCTAATGATTTTTAGTCTTACCTTGAGATTTTTGATGAGTACCCTTCTGAGCACATGGACTCTTTTCATGAAGATGATTGCCAACCACCACTGTGCTCAAATTTTGATTTAAGTAAGAACACTGTTTGCCTAAGGAAAGTCTCTCATAAATTTTCACGCCAGCAACCTATTGTAACTTTACTGCACCTGTCTATTAAAGGTGTGCTTGGGAAGTATATTTTTAATGTTGAGTTTCCCTTTAGGCAAACCCTAAACTCCAAGGGTTGGTTGGGTACTGTATGTTTCAGTCAGTTTTTCAACTTTCCATTTTTAGTTTGCCAGTCGTCTGCTAGACCTTTGTCGATCCCTTCTTTGACTTCAGGGCGTGAGGATGCCCTAGGTAGCCAGTTTATAGGCCCTTTGAGTCATTTTTATGAACCTTGCTCTCCTCATGACCCGTTCTTGAAGTGGATTGAGTACTTTCCTCAGAGATGGACTTGGAAGGATTTTATCCCTCCCACCCGCCTCCATGAGTTAGATTCTGACCTTCTCGATGATATGATATACATTGTAACTCATGACATTTTTGTTCTTGACTTATCACTGTTTTGGTTTATGATGAAGCACAAAGGCAGGTATCGAGGAACGTTGTTGGGTTGGCTTCACTGGTTGTTTGACTACGCCAACATGTAGCCAGCAGGTAAGTACAGGTAAGAGTTTCATTTTCTATCTGCATTTATGATTACCTCATGTATACATGTATTATTTTGCGGGGTGGCAATACCACCCCACCTTTTGTTGCTGATGCTTTCTTGTTACAAGTTTATTCCAGATATTGCTGAGGTTCTCATGTGCTCTACGGTGAGCACATGTCCCGGAGTTGGAGCCAAATGTTATCCCTAATATCTAGGGATAACTCGGAGATCATGTCTCGAGGCCCACAGGTCCTAGACATGGAGTACTGAGAGCAGGATTGACCTGAGCATGGCCCTGGAGGGCCCATTCTTCTTCTTCTTCGCCAGACTTGTCCTATCAGCAACAACAGCTTCCATCACCATCGACTTGGACTTGCATCAGAGAGGACTCTTTCTCCATGAGGTAATTGGTCCAAGGTATCATGGTATGTGTCATGTTTGATCGTTATAACCTTCTTATATATGCATTAGGTTCCTTTCATTTCTTATGACTGCTTG
>SNQJ01S0034446.1:36710-51859 GCA_010110895.2 Picea sitchensis | reverse complement strand
CTTGTGGGAAGAAGGGGCTAAAGGCCCAGGGGGTAAAAGCAGTTGGTAAAAGATAAAAGTCATAGGAAATAAAACCTAGAGATGCTTCGCCCAGGGATCCCCGAGAAGGCAATAAAAAGCCTCTCGATAAAAAAACTAAAGGGACCTTAAGAAAAATAATAAAACAAGACCTAACCAAGAGGATGGGAGGTCTCATCACGAGCCGACCCATTATGTTCATAGGTATCCAGCAGTATGACATTGCCACTATCTGGTCACCACGCCAGGATAGTGACCTTTGGTTGCATGGCCAAGGGAAAGGGGGTCTCATCACGAGCCAACCTTATCATTTCTGTGAAGATACCAGTGGGTAACACTATCAGCTCTAGTCACCATGCTAAGGTAGTTTCCTTTGGTCAGAGTTTGAAGTAAAAAAGAAAGAAAGGCAATAAATGAAAAATAAAGGCAATAAAGGGATTGGAAAAAATGCATCCATGACGGGTACAACTCGCCTCCTACAAAGGCACCCACAGACAACACCTGCCCTTGGTATTACTGTGACTGGACATCCCTAGACCATATCACCTCATAAAACATGGTTTGAATGATCTTCTAAGGAAACTTTCCTTCTCTTGTGGGTATTATCCCAATAGATTATTCTGTTGGTCGTCTTCAGCTTTGTATAGTAGATTTGTGTAATGTCTTTGAGCTCTTAGATGATATACTAGGGATTTCATGCATGTATTTGATAAATTTAATGATGAAATATGATTGACATTGCTATGATCCCGTGGACTGATGAGCCCATGGAGGGCGTAGTCTTTGATGTGCAGGACCATACCCGACGGACAGGTGCCAGAGGACCGGTACACATGGGGATATGATTAGCTCGGACCTCCATGGGGCTAAAGAGCCCATTATATGGTTGTTGGGATGGCAGAGGTAGGACAACGTTGTGATGAGCCATTGCAAGAGAAAGGAGAAGGACGTCCCTACCCAGGACACTTTGGCAGAGCCTGGCCTAGGGGGGATCACCCACTACAGATGGGACGATTGATTTTGATGGACATGACGTCACCTAAGGCAGCTGGACATTTTCTGGAGCATGTGGCAGTGTGTTAGCATCATTTGACACATGTGGCAGCTTGCAAGAGCCCTAGAAGGGCCAATGTTTTGCTTCCTGGATGTTGATCTTGCCCAAAAAAGGGCCAACATCTCCCTCAAAGGGGCCTGACGTCTCCCTTTTGAGCTCATATTGTGAGATTTTTAGCATTTAATGTAAACAACAGTGTAATATTGTAAGTCAACCTTGTAGGCTGTTTTAAATGACCTATTTTCTAATTAAAGGTCATTATGATGATATAAATAGACGACGTTGCCTCTCATTTTTGGAGAACACAAGTCACTCTCTTGTGAGAGAATCATTTTTAGTCTTTGTCTTGGGAATTTTTCTCTTGGAAGTGAGGCACAACTCTTGTGGAGGATCATTCTTGGCATTTTTATGGTGTTTTCTATCATTGGAAGGTTTACAACTAGGGTTTGATAAGCTCTTCATGATTTGTAAGTGTATTTCTCATGCAAAACTTCTTGAATGAATGGTTGTAGGTTAAATCTCTTGCATTTATTGTTACATTGTTATTATTTTTCTTAATCATTGAAACCCTAGGTAGCAAGCACACAAGTAGGTCCTTGCTATATGTCCCCATGATAGAAAACTTGTTTTAACCATTGATTAAGGAGGATATAGCCTAGCCGTTGCTACACTATTACCCTTTTTCTGAGTTAGCTTTTGAACATAAGTTGAAGAAAGAAGATGTCCTAGGCCTAATTAATTTTACACCTAGGGTTTTGACTCTTAGGGTTTGAAAGGCCTTGCTCTTGCAACACTTTTCTCCCCTAGATTTATGTTTTGAAGCTAGCCATTTTGCCAAGGACTTTTTAAGGAAAGAGGGAGGAGCATGAGGCCTTTCTTAAGCAACAACGGAATGAGCCTCCTCCCCTTAGGAATTTGACTCTATGGCCCTGCCATTGCAGCACCATAGAGCCTAACTCTCTTGTCCTTAGATTTAGATTCTCCCGAGACCTAGCCTTTGATTCCGACTGCATAATACCCTAAGGCACTGATCTAACTCTCCAACATTGAGCTTGTGGTGCCAAAACAACTTCTTCAAACCTCTTAAATTTGAAACCCTAACTAACCCTAATGTCTACTAACCCTAGATAAAAGATGATGGCATGCCTTATTTGAACCTTTGGTTGATTAAAAATGTTGTGGCTTAGTCATCTAGCGATAGACATTGGTGTATAGAGAAATTTTATTGGCCTATTTGCAAAAACGTTCACCTCTTTGTCTACCAAGCTAACCCTAAAGAAGGCTGACATCACCTCTAGTAAGCTTGACTCAACACTCTTGTCATATATGAGCATTTGATGATATTTTATGCTAATTCAAAGATTGATTATATACATTGAATGTTATATCATTTCCAATGTTTATTGACAAGTAATATTATAAGCCATAGTCATTTTTTGCAATCATTGACTTCGTCAATAATTACTGTTATTCATGCTCATGTATATTAAATGTTGATAGTCATTAATCTATGAAGTGCTAACCACTATTTGCATGCATTAGTTTTATTGTTGCCTTGTCTCGCAAACAGGTGCCCCTTCTGTGGTTTATCTTCATCTTGACTATCTTCTTGGTTGTAATTTGTGAAAGGGAAAACTTACCTTGATCCTTTAACCCTTTGCCTTTCAAAACCCTAGATTGCCAGGGACGTCTCCCTTGGGTTTAGCCACCCTAAATAGAAAGATCCCCCCATCAAGGTGACAATGGGTGGGGAAGCTCTTGTTACGCCAGTTTGATGCTTACCTTGCAGCTACCTGACCTAGACTACAAACTGAGCGATAACAGAGCCTTCATATGGACATTAAGCCCTCTGATGCAACCATTTTGATTTATTATATTGAGGCATTTGAAGGTGAAATGAGGTATGCCTTAAGGGACAAGGATCCTCAAACTTTAGAAGCAACACAAAATACAGCTATAAGAGTTGAACAAAATATGCGTGAGGCTAGGAAGTCTAATATTTCTGGTTTCACAAGAGGTTCTTCTTCAAAGGTTAATGATGAAAAGAGGAAGGAATCAAAGGGTCAAGAATCATAAAGTGATGGGATTAAGGAATTGACCCAGTTAATTAAGAAAATGGATATTGTTGCTGTCCTTATACACACTTGCAAACGTGAGCTAATTTCGGCTCACTTAGTGTGTCCTTGGAGGCACAATGCCAGGTTCACAGCCCATGCTGTCACTTTGACCGGAACCTCTGTCGTCTAGGCTTGCTCCTAGGGAAGCCAAAGGGGGTAGACCTTAGTTACTAGATGTGTTAGAGTTAAGTTCTAGGAGTTAATTTTAATTTGTTAAGGTTAGAGGGGATTCTAATCCTAAGATGCTAAGGAAACCATGAAGTATGCAAGGGTTAGCATGACAAGCAAGTCCTCTCCCTAGGTCAACTAAGACTAGTGCCTAGAAATTGGTCAAGGGGTCAACTATGTTGAAGGGTGGTTTATTACAAAAAGGTTACAAGTTACAATTTTACAAGAAAGAATAACTCAATAAAAGAATACCATGTACAATTACTTACAAGATCTACAATGTAAAGGATGATAGATTACAACAATAATCTAACCAAGTATTTGTTCAATGTGTGTAGGATATAGAAGATCAACGCATCAATCACATCATCATTTACACAAGATTATCATCAACAGATTCAAAGATTGAAAGAATTAAACACAACTATTATGAAGAATATTGAAGACAATCTACACTCTTGATTATTAAGTCCCCCCAAGTATTATCAGATTTGGCCAAGGGTTTAATAATTAGGCTTTTCTTAAGATTTTCAAGTTTATTAGATTTCACCAAAGCCTCCTCCTCCTATTGCCAAATAACTGCCAGGTGCTCAAGATAGTGAGGCAATGAGGCCCACCTTAGCTTCCACGGTCATCCCTGACAGTAACAGTACTCCTCGGAGATGACACCCACCTGGAGTGCCACGGGACAGTCCCCTGCCACTACCCTCCATTGTTTTCCTCAAACCCATTTTAGATGGTGGAGATGGTGGTCTAAGGTACCCTAAAATAGTCTATTAAGTATATATAACAATTAGGTAGACTTTTAGGTGATTAAAAGAGTGTTTTGAAAGTTTTAAGGTGCTTTTTTAGTGCAAAATAATGAGATGGCCGAAACTGAACTTGCTCAAAAAGTGTTGCTTAAGATTTAACAATGAAATATATCAACACATAAGAAGAAAAGAAAAGAGATATCTGAATAGAAATTGAGATTTATCACATGCACATCAATATTAGTTTGATTAGAGACAATAGATCCAATGGCAAGAACAACTTGCCTTAAGAGATGAAGGAAGAAAATTTAAGTGTTTGCCAAGTTAACCATTCAACAAAATTCAAGCCCAAGACGTGGCTACCAATAGATATTAGGAAATGAATAAAATAACCACCTTATGTATTAAGAACCTAAGAGATATTAAGCATGAAATTAAAATATGTGCTTAAGAGAGATTAGGAGCTTGAATGAAATAAACTAAGCAAGATCAAAATAAATTATTAAGTGTCTTGCCCAATGGGCTTAAGATATGAGACTAGATCTAAAACAGACGCATTTAAGACATTAAACCAATTAGGTCAATCTCATCACATGAAATATAAAGCAATAACACTTATCTCTACCTCTTTGGGGGGTTCCTTTCCCAAATAGGTAGGTTATTAGTTATATTGTCTTAGTTAGTTTGAGTGTTCTTGGATCTTATTATTAGGACAAACTTAGCAAGATATGAGCAAGAAAGTAAACCTAAAAACAAACTAAGCTACAAGATAATCTATTAACAACCAAGCAAATACCCATGCAAGGTTGAGAAGGTGCCCTCACCTTTTAAACCATGCGACAAAGCTAGAAGAAAACTCAAAAAATTGAAGGGAAAAAGCTAGATCTACCCACGTCCAACCTACCCACAAGCTTGAAGAAAAGGGGAGGCTGTACCACTTCCCCTCTTACACCTCAAGCTTGAACAATCAAACAAAAAAGAAGGAAAAGTGCACTTCTAAGCTAGAAAAGACAAAGTAGGGTTAGAGATAGCTACCAAACTCCCCCAAGGGGTCTTGTAGTGTTGTGTGTGCCTCTTTGGGGCAGCCAAAAGCCTCCTATCAGATCTGATGTACCTGTTAAAACAACAATATTCTCTTTCTAGGATGGCTACACACAACCAAACAAAGTTAAGGAAACCCTTTCCCTTTTGGGACAAGAACTTTCCACAAGACAATATATAGATTTAAAAGTATTTTTGACCTATCTAAACCAATATATTCTAGCTGAAAATGAGATGGATGTACAGTAAAATAAGTGAAAGGTAATAGATCTAGATAGTTGGAGTGTGAGAAGCTACAAGTGACCCTTCCCTTCTATAAGCAATTCCCAATGGAGCTTTGAAGGTGAACCTGCAATAATCTTCCAAACTCAAGCATACACAAGACAAAACGTTGATGCAATGATAATAAACGACACTTCAATTTAAATTACACATCAATATCTATAGACTAATAGTCATACACACTACTAAGCCTACCTAGATAACACTTTATCTAAGATCTAGTGTTGCAAGAAATAAGAAACAATATTGAACAATATTACCTCCATTACATAAGAATGACAAGCATACGCATTACCCTTCTTGTTTTCCTCCAAAGCTTCCAAATATTATTACCAAAGAGATAGATCTTGGAGAGGAATACTCCAAAACCTAAGAGCTAGAATGAAATGAGAATGAATGAAATGACAAGATAGAGAGATGAAAATCAAGTAGCATAACAATAGCTCAAGATATGGTGAGTTGGGGAGGGGAAAATATATCCATTTATACTTGGAGAGGAAAACCTACCTCTCTTGGATCTAAGCCAAGTGTCCACCACCAAGAATAAGAATAGATCTCAAGGCTAGGGCATACCATCTAGGGTTTGAAAGCTAGATCTAGGGTGTAGAAAAATGTAGGAGGTGTTGGGATCAAGAAAAGAGGTGTGGGAGGCCTTGGGATTGATGCTAAGGAAGGTGAGAGGTCTCAAATAAATTTTAAAAAATCATTTGTGGAGTTTCTAGATGGAGGGGGGCGTAACTCCTCTTGGAGGGAACAAAAAAAAGGTCAAATTGAAGGAATGGAGGGGGATTAATGAGAAAAAAGGAGTGGGATCACCCTAGTAGGTGATGTGGGGGTTAAAGAGAGTCATAACTCATGAGAGGGGGTCCCAAATAAGTCACAACAACCTCCACCAAGGAAAAACGTCAATACCCTTAGGGGGGCGTGATTTTTTAGTGTAGAAGGTGGGTAAGGGGTTAGAATAGATTGCAAAAGGTTGGGAGGGTTATTTTATGCTTAAGGGGTCTCTTTATAACCTTTATTCCATCATTTTACATCCTCTAAACTCATTATTACAGTTTTACATTTTTTCCATGTTTGGACTTTAGCAATTAAAATTGTTGTTTTAGACTGACTGACACTCCGGGTGGACTAACCCATGGCTAAAGTTGTCCGACTGAGATGAAACTTGGTCCATGGATGTGGGGGGTTCTATTCCATTTCTTTTGAGCAAAAATACCCCTATCAAAAGTCCAAGGATCCAGTTTTTACAATTATTGCTCAAAAATAATTAATTAATTAAATAATTAAATCTCCAAACTTAGCGAAATTTAGCTAAAAATTAATTAATTGAAAAAAACTAACCTAGACTCGACGGAATTCCGTGAAACTTTATAAGATGTCTTGCATGGTCATTTAAAATGAATTCCCTATATAGTTACCAAAACATAAGCCCACTAGAATGTCGTTTACCACTTTGGAGGACATATGCAAAGTGAGAGGGAAAAACTCAAGGGAAATAAGTAAGGCTGAAAAGCCCAACTGATAACCTAAGGATAAAAACCCTCGGTGAAAGGAACTCTCCCAGTGAACCAATCCCAAGGTAACTGACCTAGACATGACTCATGCAGACCTATTACATTATTAACCCACGCAGGGGTGCGGAAATTCCAAGTACAAAAATAAGTGTTGGGCCAAACACTGCCCTGTGAGACTAAAAGTCTTCGACAACATGGGCATCTGACGATGCATCTCTTCATGGCACATGAGTTGACCACCAATGCTGAATGGGAGGTCAAAAAATATTATCCATGCTAATCAGATCAATGCCTTGCAAAATAGGTTGATTACTATGGAGAGGTCCCAAAACAACAGACAACAACATAAGCCAAATGATAAGTGGCCAAGAAGACCTCCCCAAAATGATCAAAGTCCACCTAATCCTTTTGAGTCCACCAACTTGGTAGATCATCAAGCTATACCTTATTGTAGGCCTTGTGGTGAGTTTCATGAGGAAGCTAATTGTCCAGTTTTTCTTGAGGATTGTTATAGTGATTATAAAAATGAACAAATAAACATGTGTGGTAGAAAGTACTATGGAGGCATGTATGATTGGATGAGTGTTAGTGATCATGGGAGTAATGGAAACTTCATGAGTGGTATTGTTGATAAGGAAGCCTACACCCCAACAAGTTGCAGAAATGGCTAAGTATAAATGCATTACATACAAAAGGAATGGAAATAAAGGACATGATAAAGGTCAAACTAGTGTTCCCAAGGTATCTCCAAGTCTTCCTAAGTCTAATGTACCTATTAATGCAGACTTGAATATTGACTTAGGTGGTTGGTTGAATAATGAAAAGATTTTGGTACTAGTATCAGAAATTATGAAGATCCCTTCTCAAAGGGAAAAGCTACTTAAAGCCATAGAAGAACCCCCTAAAAGTGTTGTGCAGAAGCAACCAGCAGTGTCCTACTAGGATGCACTAGTGATTTTACAGAATTGGGATAAGAATAATGAGAAGAATTTGCCCTTCTACCTTTCTCTACTAGTGAATGACAAAGTGTTACACAATTGCATGTTAGATTCAGGAGCGATCTCTAATGTTATGACTAAGAAAGTAATGTAACAATTAAACTTAAGAATATCTAGACCTTATCATAACATTTGTGCCTTGGATAGTCAAACAATTGAAGTATATGGATTAATCAAGGGTTTGCAAGTGCACTTAACAGTATTTTTGGATATTATGATTAAAATGGATATTGTAGTGATTGATGTTCCGGATCTTTGGGGAATGTTGTTGAATAGAAAGACAACTGCAGATTTGGGTGATAGTTTACAAATGGATCTATCTTATGCCACCCTCCCTACTCCAGATGGAATCACTTTCAAGTTGAATAGGGAAGTGTATAGAAAATACCATGTGGAAGACCCCAAGAACCCCATAAATGAGTTAGAATATGATGATGAGGGTCTTGGTAATTATGCCATTTTATCTAAATCTATTGTGCCCCTAGAAGATAATGTCCAAGAAAATGAGTTAGACAAAGTGTGTTACATGAACTTTGATGGTGCTTTTTCTAGAGCAGGAAAAGGTGCTGGAATTGTGCTTCAAGGTCCAAATGGTAAAGTGTCTAAGTTTGCTTATAGGTTGGATTTTGATGCAACCAATAATGTGGCTGAGTATGAGGCCTTTCTCCTTGGTTTAGAGCTTTGCAAAGATAGGGGTGTCAAATGTCTAAATATCAAAGGGGATCCAGACTTGGTCATCCAACAACTAAAGAATGAATTTGCTTGCAAGTCTGAAAGATTAAAAGGTTAGAGGAATGCAATTTGGGATTTGATTAATGATCTAGATGCTTTAAACCTATTTTTTATTCCTAGAGAACAAAATTCAAAGGCAGATGAACTTGCAGTAGCAACTTCTACACTTCAGCTTCCAGATAGTTTGATTGATGAAAATATTTCAGTAGAAGTGATTTTTAGACCCTTAGTTCCTGATAACATGAACCATTGGCAGGTTTTTGATGATGGCAAACAGGTTATAAAGTTTTTGACTCATATGCATGAGTTTTCAGATTTTGGCATCAATATAATAGAGGAGGGATGTAATTATATTGGAGATGTTGATAAGGTGAAAACACCCCTAGGCGAGTTGTGTCCTTAGAAAGGAACTTTGATAAACTAGATGGTCACAAGAAAAAAGAAGACTCAAAGAAAAAATTATATGACCACCTAGAAGTTAACATTGGAACTAATGAAGAGCCTAGGATGGTAAAGATACACAAGACTACCCCTATAGAAGAAAGGAATGAAATTGTTAAGTTATTGAAAGAATATAGGGATGTTTTGGCTTTCAGTTATGATGAGCTCAAGGTCTATAAGGAGGATGTGATTCAACATGTGATTCCTCTTAAGGAAGAAACCAAGCCCTTTAGATAGAAATTGAGGCAAATGAACCCCAAGTTAGCTCCTTTGGTTCAACAGGAGTTACATAAAATGTTAGAGGCATGAATCATTGCCAAAACTAGACATTCTTCATGGTGCTCAAATTTGGTTGTTGCTAGGAAGAAGAATGGAAAGATCAGGATATGTATTGACTTCAGGAATTTGAACATTTCTTGCACAAAGGACTACTACCCCCTTCCCAACATGGAAACATTACTTCAAAGAGTAAAAGGATAAGGAATGATTTCCATGCTTGATGGTTTTTTAGGTTATAATCAGATCAGACTTAAACTTGAAGATAGGCATAAGATGACTTTTACTACTCCATGGGGAACCTTTGAATATCTTAGAATGACATTTGGTTTATCAAATGCTGGAGCTACTTTTCAGAGAGCTATGGATTATGCATTTAGGGGGCTAACTGGAAAATTAATTGAAATATATCAAGATGACTTGACAATATTTTCTAAGGATGGGAAAACTCACATTAACCACCTTAGGCAAGTTTTGGACAGATGTAGAGAGTTTGGAATTTCTTTAAATCCTACTACGTCAGTCTTTGGGGTGATTGAAGGAAAACTATTGGGCCACATAATTTCAAAATATGGGGTCAAGTTAGACCCAGAGAGAGTTGAGGCTATTAGCAAGGTACCCTTGCCTGCATCAAAGAAAGCTCTCCAATCCTTCTTAGGACAAACCAATTTTGTCCATAGGTTCATTCCTAACTATGTTGAGATTATGAAACCTATATATAAGTTTCTTAAGAAGGATGTTAAATTTGAGTGGAATGAAGAAAGTAAGAGAGATTTTGAATGTATTAAAACTGCCATATGTGAAGCTCTCATCCTTATTAGCCCAGACTATAATAAGGACTTTCAGATTTTCTCCTTTGCTTCTGAAGACACTATTGATGGTGTGTTGCTTCATAAAAATGATCAAGGGCATGAACAACCCATTGCTTATATGAGTCAGGCCTTGCAAAATTCAGAGCTTAAGTATCCCATGTTTGAGAAACAGGCTTATGCCTTAGTAAAGTCACTCAAACATTTCAGAATCTTCATTGGATATTCCAAAGTGATTGGTTATGTTCCTAATCCTGCAGTTAAGGATGTTTTATCACAAGTGAAAGGATTAGGCTCAAGGGGTAGATGGATTGCTAAAATCCAAGAGTATGATTTGGAAATCAAACCTACCAAGTTGATTAAGGGCCAAGGTTTGGCTAAGATTTTAACATAAAGTAATGAGAAATCCTTAGGTATGGTTTGCCAAATTAATGATGAAGAATTTCCTCCTAATTTATTAAATCTTGAAAAGGTAGGGTGGTATATAGACATCATCTTTTATCTCACGAATATGATTTTGTAATGATCCCAAGCCAATTTTTTTCTTGGAATCACTAACTACCACTGATGTATTTGATGTGCAGGTGGCTATTGAAGTTGTTCCATTTATTTAAATGATGTTTATACAAGATTCATCCAGTACATGCAAGATCACAAGACACTCAAGATATAGAAAACACAAGCATAGATCTGACCTTTATTATAAGAAGCATGAATCATATACAATAGAGAGAATATCTGGAATAATCCTCAGATGGCCCCAATAGATAATAGATATGAGCTGCTACAAAATTCTCCCACTAATACAAAAGTTGCCTCCAAAGGCTGGATAAGAAATGAAGACCAATACCAAGTAGATCTGAGCCGTATGAATGCCAAACTCCTCCAGTTGAAGGATTCCATGCTCTAATAGAAGGCTGAAACACTCAATAAATCGTCCCTGATGAAGGAAGACTCCAAATGAGCCCAAAATATGCCAACTGATAGATCAAGGTGATAAGATCCCCCTCCTGAAGTCTCAGGACGAAATGCTAAGGCTAACAACTCTAAATGTTGAATCTTCTAATGAAACTACGCCCTCCTGGATGCCTGGAACCCTAGATAACTCAACCCTGATGAAGGAGGCCTCCAAATGCTCTGAAACTCTCCAAGAATATAGATTGGGATGTGGAAACCCCATAGGAGAAGTTTCAGATCCAAATTCTAGGTAGAGATCCCTAGATATGATAAATATTGAATCACAGGATGTCCTCCTTGCCTCAAAGTCGTCCCAAACTGTAGTTGAAGATCTGATGATGATAACTCTTCAAGGAAACCCTCAAAGTGAGGGTTGAGAACCTGCAAGTAAAACCCAAGTGTCGAAATGCCCAAAATCTCTCCTGATCAGCTGGATCAAACTCTCCTTTATATAATGATGCGCCCTTGCTGGAAACTCCTGAACAGTACGACCCTGCTGCTTTTCTGAATCGATAGGTGGATATGTGATGAGTGTAGAATGGTGTGGGTGGAGTCTTTCATCCCTAAGACCAAGCTTTGGAACAAGGTGAGTGGATATTTCACCACTGAGTTGCTCACAAGGGTTTGTAACAACAAAACCCCCAGACTGTATGCTCAAGAGTAATAACAAGCAAATACCAAAATCCAGAATGCCTCATAGGTGCACCCCAACCTTCTATTTATACTTTTTCTTCTATTCCTCTGTTGAGTTAGATTAACTCCCAGGGTTAACTCTTCAAGTGCTTCTATTCTTTCATTAAGTTATCTTTCACTCCTTTTTACCTTTACCTCAAGTCAACTTAAGAATATAACCTTAGTCTAGTTGACCTTTCCCCTTAGTGTGAGATTATGGACTAGTGGGGATGCCTAGGCCACTGAGTCTCCTCAATACCTCTTCATCAAGAGGTGGGGGACATTGCAGTCTCCCCTGCTAGAAATTACTTATCCTCAAGCAATTCCAAACCTGCTTCTCTCACCACTTGTTCATTTTCCCATGTGGCATCCTCAATGGGTAGATCCTTCCATCTAATCAGGTACTCCTTGATGCTTCTATTCCTGAGACTCTTCTCTCGGACCTCCAATATCTCTTCTGGAACCAAAACAAGTTGTCCTTCTTCATCCATGGGATGTAATACCTCAATGGGTGTGATGTGTTGGCCTATGGCTTTCTTAAGGTAGGAGACATGGAAGACGTTGTGTATTCTGCTGCCCTGTGGAAGCTCCAGCTCATAAGCTACGACCCCTATATTCCTACTAACTCTATAGGGCCCAAAGAAACGTGGCTGTAGCTTCTCTGCTCCACTTCGTTTTATGGAAGCCTACCTATATGGTTGGAGCCTTAGATAGACTAAGTCACCAACTTGAAAAGTACGATCAACTCTGTGCTTATCTGCTTGGACTTTTTGTTGGTTCTGTGCTTTCTGTAGATGATCCTTCAACTCCCTTAGAATGTCTTGGCTCTGCTGTATCCAATCCTATACCATGGGTTCTCGACTGTCACCAAAAGCAATATCCACAAAAGATAAAGGATCATAGCTATACAAGGCCCTGAACGCTGACATGCCTATGGACCTATGCTGGGTGGTGTTGTAGAAATACTCTTCCAAGTGCAACCATCTAACCCACACTTTCTGTTGCCCTGCCACATAATTTATGAGATATCCTTCCACCCATTTGTTGACTATCTCAGTCTGTCCATCCATCTGAGGATGATAGTTGGTACTAGGGGTCAAGGCCGTACCAACCAATCTGAACAACTCTTGCCAAAATGTACTCATGAACCTGCTATCCCTGTCACTGACAATGGTCTTGGGTAGGCTGTGAAACCTGAAAATCTCCTTAAAAAATAGTTCGGCCACCTGTGCTACACTGAATTTTGTAGCTATGGTGAAGAAGTGTGCAAACTTTGTCAACCTGTCCACTACTACAAAAATGTAGTCCTTCCCTTGCGTCTTTGGAAACTCGGTGATGAAATCCATCGATATGATTTCCCACTTGTGCTCCAAAATGGGCAAGGGTTGCAGTAGTCCTATTGGGTGCATGTGCTCATCCTTGTTCTCTTGACATGTAGTACACTCCTTGATGTGCTTTATCACATCCTCCTTGAGGCCCTTCCATGAGAATCTTTCCCTCACTTGCATGTACGTCTTGTTGATCCCTTGGTGTCCTACCATCGGTGAGTCATGGTATGCCTACAATAACTTGGCCTTGAAGGTCGATCCAGGAACCAAAAATATTCGACCCTTGTAGTAGATGAGGTCATTTATACCTGCCCATCCAATAACTGACATGCGAACTAATCCTTTGCATACTCCATCACCAGATGGTCTTTCCAGTCAACTGATACACCTTTCATGGCAAAGATGGATGGCCTCTTGGATAATGCATCAACCACCACATTGTTCTTCTCTTTTACAAATTCAATGTCAAAGTCGTAGGCATGTATTCTACTTACCCATTTCTGTTGTCTCTCATTCAATTCCTTCTGCTCCAATAGGTATTTGAGACTGTTATGATCTGACTTGACCAGAAACCGTGCACCTACCAAGTATTGCTGGAATTTGGCTAGTGCATGCATAATAGCCAACATTTCTTTGTCATAAATGTTGTAGAGTAGCTCGGGACCCCTGAGTTTTCGACTCTCATAGGCAAGAGGATACCTATTTTGCAGCAGTACGACCCCTATCCCTTCTCCTGAGGCATCACACTCCAAGGTAAAAGGTAGGCTGAAATATGGAAGGGACAAGACTGGGCACATACTCAATGCCTTCTTCATCTTGTCCATCCTCATTTGAGCCTCCTCATTCCACTTGAAGGATCCTTTATTAGTCAAACTAGTCAAGGGTGTGTTGGGTATGTGTTATACTCTTTGCATGTGTGTGTGTGTGGGTGCGTTAGATACGACAACTGCGTCTGACGATCCCTTCACCTAGAGATCCGTCGTGTGCGCCGTGTGCTTTCCTAGGGGGGTCCCAGGGGGGGGGCAGGTATGCCCCCCCCTGGTTACACGCAACGTTTGGGGCAGCGCCCCAAAATTTGTTTTTGGGCGGTTTTTGCTATTTTTAGTGGATTTGTAAATTAATCCCGGATTAAGGGATTAGGGTTTTGGTATATACGGAATACCTAAAAAAATTGTATATATTGTATGGAAAATGGTGAAATTCAATATAATGAAAATAAGAAAGGTTTTCTCGGTTGAGGGTTTCCGGTATAAAATCTCTGTGTACTCTGTGTATGAGCCATTAATTAATTTCTGTATTGCTTAATAATCTATATGCATTGCTTTACTTTGCAGGTTTAAAACTTACATGTGGTATCAGAGCGTGTTTTTGGCTTCAGAGGGACGCCTTTGTTGTTGAGGGTTTGGCTCGGTCTTGATAGATCAAGTTTATCTTGGGTCTGTGATAAAACTGGGTTTAGTGGGAGCTTTTGCAGTGGATATTCGAGTAAAGAAAGAGGAATGGCGAGCTCATCTAGAATTGAGATAGAGAAGTTCAACGGTAAAAACTTTGATCTATGGAAGCTCAAGATGGAGGACCTTCTTGTAGACAAAGAACAATGGATCGTTGTGGATCTTGGTACATAGCCTACTGGTACACCATCTACAAGCACACAGACTACTGGTACACCATCTACAAGTACACAGGCTACTGGTACACAACCTACTAGTACACAAACTACTAGTACACCAGTTACTGGTATGTGGAAGGAAGATTGGGACAAGTTGGACATAAGAGAAAGGAGTACTATTCAACTCTGCCTGGCAGATTCAGTGTTGTTGAATGTCTCGGGAGAATCTACAACAAAGGAACTATGGGATAAGTTAGGGAATTTGTATCAATCAAAGTCCCTGGTAAACAAGTTGTTTCTTTGAAAGAAGTTGTATCATCTTAGGATGGAAGATGGAGATTCTGTGACAGAACATCTAAATGCCTTTAATACTTTGGT
>SNQJ01S0034446.1:22071-36700 GCA_010110895.2 Picea sitchensis | reverse complement strand
CTCCTTGACTATCTCATTCGGGCAGCAATCTGTGAAAGGGAAATTCTTTGACTTGATCTATTACCCTTAGCCCTTCATTGACCTAGATTGTTTAGGGACGTCTCCCTTGGACTAGCCCTCCTAAATAGAAAGAGCCCCCCATCTAGGTGACAGTGGGTGGGGAAGCTCCTGTTACGCCAGTTTTAAGCATTGACTCAAGCTATCTAAACCTTTCATACAAACCGTGCGATAACAGTGCCAAAGTGTGAGATTTAAGAGATATTTAAAGTTAAATTCAATCACATAAGGTCAAGCATGCCCCAATAGCACTTACTCTATTGGACTGCTTTTCAATGGAAACCACTAAAGCACTCAAGATTCAACAAGATGATGCCTCCCCAATGGGATACTCAACTTCTTCTTGAATCACACCATAAGAGCATAATATAAGAGATGTAAATACTTGGAAACTCAATGCTCAAGAAATATAACACTTATATATTCAAACCACAAGGTGCATAAGCGATTGATAAAAGTAAATGTACTTGCAAGATAGACTTCTAAACAACCATCAACAAATATACCAAAGTAAAGATTGTCTAGGAGACTAAGTGGTTAGGAGTTGTTTAAAGATTACATAAATTTTATTTTCCCTCCCCCTAACTAAGTGTTTGAACCTTAAACCTCCTCCTCCTATTGCCAAATGGTTGCTAGATGCTCAAGATAGTAAGGCACTGAGGCCCACCCTAGCTTTCATGGTCATCCCTACCCGTAAGAGTACTTCCCGGAGAGGACACACACTTGGTGCGCCACGAGACAATCCCCTGCCACTACCCTCCATTGTTTTCCTCAAACCTATTTTAGATGGTGAAGATGGTGGACTTAGGTTGTCCTAGTTGGTCTAAAATGTTATTATGACTTATGGGAAAGTCTCAAGGTGTGTTGTGAGTGTTTTATATGACTTTTAAGTGCCCAAAAACATTGATTTATGCTCAAAACCGAAACTGTAAGTGATTGTTTTGAAGTGTGTTGTAGATTATGAAAAGAGAGCATGTACACATCTAAAACATGTGAGAAAGATGAAATTGAAACATCTACTCCATCATCATTTACTTGACCAAGTGTGAATATGAACTTGAAAGGAAGTGAGCAAGTAAAAGACAAGAAGAACTTGTCAACAATTACAGCAAAATGAGGAAACTATCACCACTTAACCATGTGTGCTATTGCATGTATGAAATGTGTTAAGTAGGTAAAAGACTTGCTAAGATTAAAATTTAGGTCCTACACCATTCACATATCCATAAAAATTTTGCAAGTAAAGGAAACATGAGAGATATGTGTGCCCAAGAAAGGGAAAAGATTCAAGACATGTGTAATCTACTCCATTTGAGACATCATGCTAAATGATAGAGATACTTGCAAGAA
Source organism: Picea sitchensis (assembly GCA_010110895.2). Lineage (NCBI taxonomy): Eukaryota > Viridiplantae > Streptophyta > Pinopsida > Pinales > Pinaceae > Picea > Picea sitchensis. The sequence continues at coordinate 35,293 of SNQJ01S0034446.1, read as the reverse complement.
ATAAACCAAAGCATGAAAATATATGAGTATGCCTTAAGGGCTCAAACAAGGATGTTATAGCATATGATGACTATTCAAAAGCATTTTAATCCATTTAGACAATATTAACCATCAACACATCATTAACATCCTAGCCATACGATTTTGGGGGTTACTCTCCCAAGGTGTAGGCAAATTAACTTTAGACAAAACTTGAAATGTAAATGAGAAAACTGTTAATATTATGGTAGCTTCGAGAGGTATGAACCTCTATTGTGACTTATGAAGAGACTAGAATCCTTCGGAAGGAAGCAAAGAATTGAAAGAAACCCTAGACAAGTTGTCGGATGGACAAATACATTTAAAATGAATTTATTGATACCCAGAAGGAGAAGTCGGCCCCATTTAGCCTACCCAGTTCACTATAAATATAGGGTGCTAGTTTTCATTATTCATCATCTCAGCACTTGCAGAGAAAGCCAAATCTATGTAGGCAGTTGCATTTTTGGTGCGCAAGTTTCTGGGAGAGCTCGGAAAGTGGTGCGCTAGCTTCTGGGTGGGATCATCTGTTCAACTTAGTTTATATTTCTTTCTTGGTGCATTAGCCTTTCTTGGCTATTGGATTTCTACCAAAATTCTCTTCTCGGTCAAGGTCAAGGTGCTCGAAGGGTGGCTTCGGCCAGTGGTTGGGTGATGAGGGTATCATCAATGGTAAAACGAGCACAATCTTCTATATTATAACAAGTTATGGGCCCACACCCCTTTAGTCATCCTAAAACGATGGAAGGAAACATAGCCGCTAGATATTGATCTCGTTGAGAAACTACCGCTAGGGTTACTAGCAGGAGTAGCTTTCAAAGCACTGCAACTAGGGTTACTAGCAGAAGAAGTTGCATAAACCCTAATTCTTAGATTTGACACCTTGTGATGGAGCATCTCACTCAAGGAGAAGATATTTAGATGTGCCCTAACTCAATGCACCTATTGACTCTCTCAGAAGATAGAAATGACAAAGTTGAAGTTTTGGATCAAAGCATGACTAGTTACTAGTCAACTGAAGACATGTGTGAAACAATCAGTGTCTTACACTACTCAGGACTTACCGGGACAATTGAATATGATATGTGGATAATCGACAGTGGAGGTTCCAGGCACATGACAAGAGATCAAGCTAGACTCTCAAATCTCAATGAGAGAAAGACATCGTACAAAGTGGAGCTTGGAGACAAAAGCACTTACCCTGTTGAAGGATTTGTACAAGCCTCCATCAAGTTGGAATCAGGTAATCATGTTCACTTAAGCAATGTTTTATATGTACCTGGTTTAGAAAATAATCAAGTATCAATATCATGTTTATAAGACAAAGGGAACAGAATAGCCTTCATAGATGGAAAGGTGTTATCATGGCATAAGAATTCCAGTATAGAAGATGCTAGGGTTATTGGAAGACATGAAGGAAATCTATATAAACTACCATAACGAAATGAAGAAGCTCTAGTACATGACAAATTCAACCCTAATGAACTTTGGCATAGAAGGTACGCTCATATCAATTATCAAGCATTACCTTTCCTCAGAAAAATGGTTGAAGGAATAATAGAATTGAAATCCACACACGAAGGAATTTGCAATGGATGTGCCCCTGGGAAGAATATCAAGAAACCATTCCCAAGCAACAACAACAGATCTAAGGAAACCCTAGATCTAATATGCTCAGATGTTTGTGGACCAATTCCAGTCAGATCTCTAGGAGGATATTTTTACTACGTAACCTTCATAGATGACTATTCAAGAAAGACGTGGTTGTACCTACTTAAATCAAAAGACGAAGTATTCAGCAAGTTCCAAGAATTCAAGGTAGAAATAGAAAACCTTACAAACAAGAAGATCAAGACATTAAGAACAGATGATGGAGGAGAATAAACCTCAAAGGATTTCATTACATTCTGCAAATCAGCATGGATTAGGAGGGAGCTGATTGTTCCTCATAATCCTCAACAAAATGGTGTAGCGGAAAGAAAGAACAGATCTATCGAAGAAATGATAAAAGCTTTATTAAATGATCGAGATCTATCCATGTTTCTATGGGGAGAAGCAGTAATGATGGAAATATATGTACAAAACATAATCCCTCATCACATATTGAAGGACATGACACCAGAATAAGCATTCTCAGGTAAGAAACCTAACGTAGAAAATCTAAGAATATTTGGATGTCCAGTTTACTCTCATATTCTCAAAGATAAAAGAAATAAACTAGAACCCTCAGGAAAGAAGGGGATATTCATGGGATATAGTGATTCATCCAAAGATTACAGAATATATATTCCAGAACAACACAAGATAGAAGTAAGCAGAGACGTAACATTCAATGAAAGGATGGCCTTCAGAAAATCTATTGAAGAAATTATAGAAGAATAAGAAATTGAAGAACGAAATGAAGAAAACACAGAAAGCGAAAATAACGAAAAGGATCAACCTGATCATCCTATGGAGCCATGTGAGAACATTGATCCAGATAATATACCAAAGAACAAGAAACGACCAGCTTGGCTTGAAGCCACATTACAAGACGCAGAAAGAATCAAGGTTCCAGAAGGAACATCCAGGAAGAGTAAAAGACCGAAAAGATTCTCAAGTTATGGAGCATACATGAAAAAGCTTCTAGATGAAGAACCTACTACATTCGAAGAAGCTATGAAAGAAGAACATCAGTCCATTATGAAAAGAAGAACATCAGTCCATTATGAAAAATGAAGTATGGGAAACTGTACCCATACCTAAAGAAAAATCAGTGGTAACCTCAAAATGGGTATACAAGGTCAAACATGCAGCAGATGGAAGCGTGGATAAATACAAGGCAAGATTCATGGCCAGAGGGTTCTCCCAAAAGGAGGGAGAATATTATGATGAAACCTTTGCTCCGGTGGCAAGGTATACCTCCATCAGAGCTATCATATCTCTTGTCGCTTCGATGGGATGGAATCTACACCAGATGGATGTTAAGACAACCTTTATCAACAGAGCTATTGAAAAATAAGTGTATATTAAACAACCTCAAGGATTTGAGGTACATTCTAGAGACACTCACGTTTGCAGATTGAAGAAATCTCTATATGGACTCAAGCAAGCTCCAAGGGCTTGGTACGCTAGAATGGATAGCTATCTAACAAGACTTGGTTTCTCCAAAAGTCATGCAGATCCAAACCTTTATTACAAAGTCGTGGATAATGCACCTGTGATTCTACTATTATATGGTGATGATATATTCATAATAGGTGAATAATCTCTAATCATCCAGTGCAAGAAGGATTTAGCCTCTGAATTTGATATGAAAGATCTAGGTCTCATGCACTATTACTTGGGACTAGAAGTATGACAGAAGCATGGTGAAGTATTCCTTGGACAAGGAAAGTATGTAATAAAGATCCTTCAGAAGTTTGGAATGATGGATTGTAAGTCCATGGAAACTCCTATGAATGCATATATAAGAAAAGTGAAAGTCCCAGATTTTGATCCAGTAGATCCATCTCTATATCGGCAGCTAATTGGATCATTGATGTATTTGGTAAATACTCGACCAGATAATTGCTTTGTTTTAAATACATTAAGTCAGTTCTAGGTGGAACCTAGACAAGAACATTGGATAGCTGCAAAGCATGTCCTAAGATATATTTGTGGGACAATAAACTATGGCTTGAGATATACCGCATCCAGTGATATCCAACTTCATGGATTCATAGACTCTGATTGGGCAAGAAGTGCAGAAGATAGAAAGAGTACTTCAGGTATGTGTTTCAGCTTGGGCTCCGCTATGATATCTTGGGGCAGCAAGAAACAGAAGTCAGTCACACTCAGTACAATAGAAGTAGAGTATATGGCAGCTTGTGAAGCATGCACAAAAGCAGTATGGCTAAGGAAGTTAATCTTTGATTTATTTGATCAGACTCCAGAATCGATCGTAATATATTGTGATAATCAAAGTTGCATAAGATTATCCAAACATCCAGTGTTTCATGAAAGGTCGAAGAACATTGAGATCAAATACTACTTTATTCGAGATAAATTCCAAGAAGGAGAGGAAAATCTCGAGTATATCCCCACTGATGAGCAGACAACAGATACACCGACAAAACCTCTATCCAGAATCAAGTTTGCATATTTTCGAGAGAAGATGGGGATCATGGAAATAACTCCCTTAGCTGAAAGAGAAGATTCTCCAAGCTAGAGAAGGTATGGAAAAATATTCTTGAAGAACATTTATTTTTATAACTCTCCAGTTAGGAAGGAGCACTGAAAACATTATTTATTTTTATAATTGAAAATTAGTCCAAAATTGGACAGATGCTTTCCTGTTCGGAAAGTGGATTGATATTTCTGACGGATAGTAACTCCCCATTGTAGTTAACATGGGAGGTAGACTGATTGTTGATGTATCATAGACAATGAATTCCCATTGTGGTTAACATGGGGAGTGGTCTAGGACAATCATTCTTCTTGGCAGTCACTCTGAGTAGTGGTCAAGTAGAATTGTCCGCCTTGTCGGGTAGTCATTCTTTCGAAGTTCACAATTGTTAGTAGTTTCGAAGAATGGTCTATTTTGGAGGTTGATGTAGGATAGACATTCCTTATGGAAGAATCATTCTCTCCAGGTTACACTTTGTTTAGTGTTGGAAGAATGGCCCAGGGTGGGGAATGGTACAGACAGTTATTCCTTAGGGCAGGCTCATTCTCTCCAAGTTACACTTTGTTTAGTGTCGGAGGAATGGCCCAGGGTGGGGAATAGTCCAGGCTCAGCAATCAAGGACATTCATTCCTTAGGGTAGACTCATTCTCTCCAGGTTACACTTTGTTTAGTGTCGGAAGAATGGCCCAGGGTGAGGAATGGTCCAAACATTTCTTAGGGTTTATACATTCTATCCAGGGTGCACTTTAATTAGTGTAGGAAGAATGGCCTAGGGTGAGAAATGGTCCAGGCTCAGAAATCAGAAATAATCCTTCTTCCTTGTTTGATAAGAATGGGGCAGATAGCCCATTGTTGATATTCTATACTGAGGGCAGATATTCTTTTGAGATTTCACAGACGTGAGTGAAAGATTGACCTAGATGATTCAGTTTTTATCATAACATTGTTTCTATGCAGGTTCCTATCAGATGTTTGTTATGAAGAATATATGACAGTAGATATACTACTCTAGTGGATTTGTTCCACTATTTGTGATTATGTTTCACGGTTCGAGTAGTTGCGTACTACTTGAATAGACACAGGTGTGTTCTATTAATTGATATTGTACCAGTTGTCATAGGAGATTATCCAGTTGGATAATAATGACAAGTGCTCATAGTGCTACCAGTTGAATGGTCTATTGTGCTCAAGACCATACCTCCCTAGCTAGGAGGGAGTGATAATATTATGGTAGCTTTGGGATGTATGAACCTCTATTGTGACTTATGACGAGACTAGAATCCTCCGGAAGGATGTAAAGAATTGAAAGAAACCCTAGACAAGTTGTCGGCTGGACAAATACATTTAAAATGAATTTATTGATACCCAGAAGGAGAAGTCGGCCCAAGTTAGCTTGCGCAGTTCACTATAAATACAGGGTGCCATTTTTCATTATTCATCATCTCAACAGTTGTAAAGAGAACCAAATCTGCGTAGGCAGTTGTAGTTTTGGTGCGCAAGTTTATGGGAGAGATGGGAAAGTGGTGCGCTAGCTTCTGGGTGGGATCATTTGTTCAGCTTAGTTTCTATTTCTTACTTGGTGCATTAGCCTCTCTTGGCTATTGGATTGCTACCAGTATTCTCTTGGATTGCTACCAGTATTCTCTTCTCGGTCAAGGTCAAGGTGCTCGAAGGGTGGCTTTGGGTAGTGTTTGGGTGACGAGGGTATCGTGAATGGTAAAATGAGCACAAACTTCTATATTCTAACACAAGCCACTCACAATGGCACAAGGTGGAGGCAAGCCTACCAATGTTGTTCCAAAGAGGGTTGGAATGGAAAACTTAAAAGATTATTATTATGCTAGCCACACAACTTTGTCTTGTGGACAAGTGGGGCAAGAAAATAAAAAATTTCTTAAAGGAAATCTAAAATCAAGCCCAACGATTTTGGGGGTTGGCCTAGCCAATCACTCTCCCAAGGTGAAGGCAACTAAAACTTGCAAGAAACTAAGATACAAAGCTTGAAAATATACAAGAGAATGAAAGCCTCAAGGGAACTTCCCGAGGGTTGGCTACAATGCTAGAATAGAAGGGAGATAGAAGAGAGAATGTTAAAGAGAGAATGTTACCCAACTATTGAGGAATCCTTTGAGGTGTTGTATGGGTGTATTTGAGCAGCATATCCCCTTTTTTCTGGTAAGAACCTGTGAAAACCAGCAAGCAAATGCTTGCTGGAAATGTTGCAAAACACAACAAAGTCAAGAAAAATTTATGTTTTTTTACGCATAAATATTCCACAAAAAATCCCCAAATGAAATGTAAAATTATTTGACCTATCTAATATGGTTAGCTAACTGAATATGTGATGAAATGAAACAAAAATATAAGACTAAACAAAGTAGGACTTTATGTAGAGCTTGAGGGAAGACTCCTTCTTGAGGCTTTCCCAACAATCCCTTGAAATGAACCTGCAAAACTTAAGACAAATAGTGAAGCATAGAATAGATAATGTGTATGGATATGCTAACTACTTGAAATACTTCTAAGAAACTAGCTACCCCACACAAATAAATCAGCAAGACTGCTCTTTGTTAATCTACCCAAATAAAATACTTCATTCAAGATCTATTCAACACAACCCAAATGAACTCAAATACCACAATATCACCTCATGTGAAGAATGCAACCATAATACTCTTGGTGATCCAAAAATCCTCCAAAGTTTTATTAATCCAAGTGAGAGTGTTGCAGCAACAAGTTGCTCCGAGACTCTCAAGAGCATATGAGTGAAATGGCAAGATGGCAAGAGCAAGAGAGTGGGGTGAAATTCCAGTATAGTAACACTATCTCAAAGAATGGTGAGTGAAGGAGTGAGGAGAGGCTCTATTTATAACTCAAAAGGCAAAGTGAAGGCACTTAGATGAGCTCCATGTGTCAAAACCCAAGAAAAAATGAAGATCTCAAGGAGAGGGGCACACCAACTTAGGGTGTGAGCTTGGATTCATGAGGTGGACATGTGAGTTGGCATGTGGGGACCATGAATGGGTGAGGTGGTAGGCTAGGAAGGGAACACCTCTCATGGGAGGGGCCCACACATCAATTAAAAGGGTTTCTCTAAGGTTTGGGTGTGAGGGGGGTGCAAATCCCCATAGGGTGCGTGAGGAAACTAGTGAGTGAAGAGTTGAGGGGGTGTATAAAGGTTTTAAGGTGTGTTGGGTAGGTTAGGGATGTGATTTATTTCCCTTTTTCATCTTTAATTTTACCCATTAACTCATTTTTACAAAAATTACAAAATTGACATAGCAATAAAAATTATTTGGACAAATGACTGGCAAAACTTGTCCGACTGAGTTGAAACTTGGTCCATGGGTGTATGGGGTGCCTTTCCATTTTATTTGAGCACAAATACCCCTATAAAAATCCCAAAGACCTAGTTTTTACAATAATTGCTCAAAAACATTTAATTAATTAAATAATTAAAATCCCAACCTTAGGAAAATTAATTAAATTTAATTAATTAAAAAAAACCTATCTAGACTCAACGAAATTCTGCGAAACTTTCTACAATGTCTACCATGGTAATTTACATCATTCTTAAACAATAGTTACCAAAGGATGAGACCATTAGAATGCCATTCACCACTTTGGAGGAATTATTGCAAGTGTGAGGGAAAAACTCATGGGAAATCAACCAGGCTAAAAAGCCCAGTTGATAACCTGAGGATAAAAAACCCTCGGTGAAAAGAACTCTCTCAATGAAAAAATCCCAAGGTACCTAACCTAACTATGATCCATGCAGACCTATTACATTATTAACCCACGCAGGGGTGCGGAAATTGCGTTTACAAAATTTTGTGCTAGAGGCATAAAATGCCCAGTAGAACGAAATTGTCTTCAACATACTTGCATCTGATGATCATATATTCATGGAAAATGGAATTGACCGCATAGTTGAATAGGTATTCAACATATGGCTCCACATGGGGACGTGTGTTCGATCTTCTCACATGGGACGAAGAGCATACGAGAATCCAACATCTACAAAAGGTGCTCACCAATAACCAACATGAGCATACATATATATATAATGAAATAAACAATGCTATAAACAACATCTACATAATGAAATAGCTAAAGTACAACATTATAACTACAAAATGAATCTACGATACATAAATAATTCTAAGTACATATTGAGATTATAAATGAAACAATACAAAATTGAAAATACAAGGAAAAGGGTTAGAGATACGTTACAGAGGGTGTCCCCTTGGACACCAAGTTGTTCATCATCTGAAAAAGAGTTTGAGTTGCTGCCCATTCCTTGGAATATTTATGGGCTCACCATCCAAATGGATGAGATGAAAAGAATTAGGCCCTGCCATTTCTCTGATCAAATATGGACTCAACCATAAGTTGTCAAACTTGCCATGTTTCCCTATTTTTTCTTTGCCTTTATCCCATAGAAAAACTGTATCCCCAATCATGAAGTCCCTCTGCCTAGCTGACTTGTCAAAAGATTTCTTTAACTTACTCTGATTCTTTCAATTCTGATCATAAGCCTTTCGTCTGATCTCATCTAACTCAATGACCTGATTGACCCTGTTATGAACTGCATCCTGCTCTGTGGAAAATTCCTCAACTGACCCATAAGTAGGAAGTCTAAGGTGCACTGGAAACCTAGCTTCCAATCCATACACTAACTCGAAGGGACTCTTCCCAATTGTTGCTTTCTTTGTTATCCTGTCAGCCCATAATGCATGTTTAATTTTACTATCCCAAGATTTCTTATTCTCATTGACTATTTTCTTAACTATGGTCATTAAGTTTTTCTTACTTGACTCTTCTTGACCATTTCCTTGGGGATAGTAGTCTGATGCATGTGATAAGATAATACCATATTTGAAACAAAAAGATGACATCTCAGTTGATCAAAAGGCCTTCGCATTATCTGTCACTATCCTTGATGGGACCCCAAATCTAATTATAATTCTGTCTTCTAGGAAATCCATCACAACCTTCTCAGTTGTTGACTTGGTAGGAATGGATTCAACCCACTTTGTAAAGTAATCTATTTCTATGATAACCCATGAATACCCATTACTTGAATTATCATTAAACTTCCCGATGAAGTCCAAACCCCACAGTTGAAAAGGTGTCTCAACCACAACTAGTTGCAAAGGGAGAGCTGCTAACTTTTGTTTTCCTATGAAAAGATGACATGGTTCACATTTACGAAAAAACTAATGCACATTTGAAAATATTGTGGGCCAATAATATCCTTCTCTAAGGATCTTGTGGGTAGTAGTTTTAGCAGCAAAATGTCCACCACAAAATCCCCCATGGAATTCATCCATTAGTTTCTTTGATTCAACATCATCCACACATCTAAGGATAACCCCATCAGGATTTTTCCATCCTAACCCATCTCTAGTAAGGACATACTTAGCAGATTTTAACCTTAAGGCCCTTTCCTTGTGTCCTACTAGATGGCTTGGAAAAATCAGTAATGTCCCCCACCTCTTGATGAAGAGGTATTGAGAAGACTCAATGGCCTAGGCATCCCCACTAGGCCATAGTCTCACACTAAGGGGAAAGGTCAACTAGACTAAGGTTATATTCTTAAGTTGACTTGAGGTAAAGGTAAAATGGAGTAAAAGATAACTCAATGAAAGAATAGAAGCGTTGGAAGAGTTAACCATGGGAGTTAATCAAACTCAACAGAGGAATAGAAGAAAAAGTATAAATAGAAGGTTGGGGCGCACCTATGAGGCATTCTGGATTTTGGTATTTGCTTGTTATTTCTCTTGAGCATGTAGTTTGGGGGTTTTGTTGTTACAAACCCTTGTGTGAAACTTAGTGGTGAAATATCCACTCACCTTGTTCCAAAGCTTGGTCTCGGAGATGAAAGACTCCACCCACACCATTCTACACTCATCACATATCCACCTATCAATTTAGAAAAGAAGCAGGGTCGTACTGTTCAGGAGTTTCCAGCAAGGGCGCATCATTATATAAAGGAGAGTTTGATCCAGCTGAACAAGAGAGCTTTTGGGCATTACAACACTTGGGTTTTACTTGCAGGTTCTCAAACATCACTTTGAGCGTTTCCTTGAAGAGTTATCATCATCAGATCTTCAACTACAGTTTGGGATGACTTTGAGGCAAGGAGGACGTCCTCTGATTCAGTGTTTCTCAGATCTACGGAGCTCTACCTAGAATCTGGATCTGAAACTTATCCTACGGGGTTTCCATAGCCTAATCTATATTCCTAGAGAGTTTCAGAGAATTTAGAGGCCTCCTTCATTAGGACCGAGTTATCTAGGGTTCCAGGCATCCAGGAGGGCGCAGTTTCATTAGAGGATTCAACATTTGGAGGTGTTAGCCTTAACATTTCGGCCTGAGACTTCAAGAGGGGGATCTTATCACCCTAATCTATCAGTTGGAAGAGTTTGGGCTCATTTGGAGTCTTCCTTCATCAGGGCCAATTTATTGAGGGTTTTAGCCTTCTACTAGAGCATGGCATCCTTCAGCTGGAGGAGTTTGGCATTCATACGGCTCAAATATACCTAGTATTGGTCTTCATTTCTTATCCATCCTTTGGAGGCAACTTTTGTATTAACGGGAGCATTTTGTAGCAACTCATATCTATTATCTATTGGGGCCATCTAAGGATTATTCTAGATCTGCTCTCTATTGTATCTGATTCATGCTTCTTATAATAAAGGTTAGATCTATGCTTGTGTTTTCTATATCTTGAGTGTGTTGTGATCTTGCATGTACTGGATGAATCTTGTATAAACATCATTTAAATAACTGGAACAACTTCAATGGCCACCTGCACATCAAATACATTAGTGTTAGTTAGTGATTCCAAGCAAAAAATTGGCTTGGGATCATTACAGTGGTATCAAAGCTTTGATCCTCCAAACCTGTGGAGGGATTAGCACATGCATAGGTACAATGGGATCTTTATGGGAAGAAGGAAGAAACAAGCCAGTGAAATAGAAGCTGAAATGGAGGGGTCAGGGGATGACCGTGAGCCACAAGGCTTGGACTACTTGGTAGCTGAATTCCATAATACCCTGAATCTCACAGAAAGCAAATTAGTCCATCATTTGCAGGAGAGCCAGGAGACAATCCGAAGGGAACAGGCCGAGATCATGGATGCCTTGAAGAAGGTAGATGGAAATATAAAAAACATTGATGAGAACCAGACAATAATAACCAAGTTGTTGATGTAGATGACTCATAAGTGGAAAGACCCTGAGACATATGGAAACAAAGAAGCTAGTGGATCTAGTGGATCCCATGGTGAGATCAGATATAATCTGGAGAGAGCCCCCAGATATGAAGGAAGCCATGGAGGTGGCACATCTTATGGGCACTTAGGTAGTAGGGCTAACCCTAGGCCATACATGCCTATGTTCACAGATGAACAAGGGCATCAAGAAGAGGTGGATGATTTCATTGAGCAGATGGCTGATGTACTAAGGAATACTACAGGTTGGATATGGTGATTCAAAGGAAGATGTCCCTGGATCAGTATTGCCAACTCAAGTTCAGAAATAAGCCTAGGCCAAACCACAGGAGAAGTTTTGAGTTTGAACGAAGAGCAGGGAAGATAGAGATCCCATATTTTGATGGTACGACCAAGATGACAGCATGGGCATGGGTGAAAAAGCTAGACACCTATCTACAACTTAACCCCATGAGGGATATGGAAGCCATCAAGTTTTCCACTATGTAATTGGATGGCAAGGCTCATGATTAGTGGTATCATGGACTCACCACACTGGGCCACAATCAGATAGTGTCCTACACATAATTCACTCAGAGGCTCATTGATAGGTTTGACCAGGGAGATCCTGAGCTACATTTTTGGGAGCTCACACAACTCAAGCAAACAGGTATGACTGAGGCATATATTGATGAATTTCATAGGTTGGAAATGATGGTGCAAGATATGTCCCCGACCAGGATCATGATGCTCTTCACTGAGGGGTTGATGGAACCCTTGAAGGGTTGGGTAAAGACTTTCAAGCCTACCAACCTACAGGATGTTATCTGAAAGACAAGGGATTTGGGACCAGCTGTTAAGCCAAAATTTATACCTAGACCACCTCTTAACAATGGAGGAAGAGATCAAAGGCCTCCAATGAACCAGGGAGGACATGACCTAAGGGGTTTTGACAGGGGTCATGGAAGAGTGGATGAGAACACTAGAAGGGAGTTGAGAAGGAAGAAACTTTGCTTCACTTGCAAAGAACCATGGAACCCAATGCACAAATGCATGGGCCATGGTCAAGTGCACTACATAGAGGTCACTTCTGACAATGAGGAGGAGGAGGAGATCAGACAGATACAGAACATTGAGTCTGAAACTATTGAGGAAGTAGAGGAAGAGATCAGGGGACAGGAAGGACAGGGTTGTATGGCTACCTTAGCATCTATCAGTGGAGTTCCCACGTATAACACCTTTCGGATGAGGGGGGTCTTGCAGGGACAGAAGGTATCGGTTCTGATTTATGGGGGAGCCTCTCATAACTTCATTGATTCAGCATTACTGAAAAGGAGGCACATACCCACAGTAGAGTTTGAAGGGTTCAAGGTGGAGGTAGCAGGTGGAAGCACTATGCCTTGTGAAAAATACATCCAACAAGACGTGGGAGGAGCATCTAAGACATGTGGGAGGAGCATCTCAGACATGTGGATCAGATTTTGTGAATCATGGAGGAACAATCACTATACGCTAAGGAGTCCAAATGTGAGTTTGGAATGATAGAGGTGCTTTACTTGGGACACATTGTTATCCACATTTTTGGTTATCAAGATGATATTATGATCATGTCATGATGATGGAAGATCAAACTCTTCATTAAGAACATTTTCCTGAAGAAGGTTACACTTGTCATTTTCTCAAAATCATATTTTGAAAATAGTTCGCAGGCTGCATATATACTCTCCTGCGAGAATCCTTAATTCCCGCAGGCTGCATTCAGCTTGACTGTGAACTTCTCGTACTGTGTCAATGGTTAGAGTGTGAACATGTTTCTAAAGGAGGAAAATAGATAAGTT
>SNQJ01S0034445.1:141959-165007 GCA_010110895.2 Picea sitchensis | reverse complement strand
ATTAATATTTCTTAAAACATAAAGTATGGATAATTATTTTATCCTAAGTTCTAAAGTTGGGGACAAGTGGACCAAAGTAGCTTCCAACATGACAAGTGTCAAGTTGGGGACATGCATACATATCGTGGGGACTTAGCTCATTTACAAATCTTTACCATCATTATAACGATGATATCTCCCATGATTCCTTGGATCATTCAGTCATCCAGTCAATGATTCCATGACGATTTTTCACTCACATAGTCAGTTATCCTTCAGACCTTCATTTCACTGTATCTGAACCTGTTTCCATAACCATTTCCTGTTGGTGTACCTGGTTAGCTTGGGAGTGGTATTGAAGAAGCGGTTTGTCAGGCCCATGGGAAATTGAAGAGGCGGGGCGGGTTGTAAGGCCTGTGAGAAATTATCTGAGTGAGAGAATTGATGAGGAATTGATTTCCTAAAGGTGCCAATCTGCAACTACAGTGCTCGGAGACTTCCTGTCCAGCCTATTGCTGAAGCCCTAGAAGGGAAGTGGGGTAGCCAAAGGACTATTGAGAAGAGAAGGGGCACACTTCCTTGGGTGGGACAGGCATGTGGGGAATGAGAGTTTGTAGGTTGTTAGTTGAGTGATCACCTGAGACAGATTCTTTCCTATTGTCTATGAGCCTTTAGCCTGGTTAGGAATCCCTTTACCTGGGTGGAGTTTAGTCCCAGCTTTAGGGTGACTCACTATTGAGAGTGATGAATAGTGTAGTCTAAGGCTAGGAGTTTCGTGGACGGTCTGCATGTAGTTGGTGACAATATTTCCAAGATAAGTACCAATCGTGTGATAAATTTACATGCTGCATCGTTATTTACGTTCTTATGTTATGGATTATCATATGTGTGATTATAATTGTCTGTATGTTTATGGGTATTTCCCTATATATGCTGCATGTCTGTGTTTACTATTATTTCATTATGAAATCGTATATTTAGATAATGTAATTGTTTGTTTATGTTTATATGTAAAGATTCCGCAAGAGCGTTGTATGAATATGTTATAATTGCATGCAGTTGAAGAGAAAACTTATGTGGCATATCTCAGTTGAATATTGGGTATGTTACAGTACGTTCTGCAGTGAGAGAATGAAAGTGTTCCCTCGTGTAGCATGGCCCGGACATGGGTGGTCAGGGACGTTACAAATTTCTTCACTGCAATGTCAATCAACTATTTGTTACCTCCAAGATGCACACAAAGGTAAGTCTAGCAACTGAGCACAAATTCTAGGGAAACTTAGAAGTTTCACCCATTGTCACCTTGGTGGATACTTCCCTCACTTTTGGTTAGTTATTTTCTAGCACACGGAGGGTTTCCCTAATTGGATTTTTATTTTGTCCTAAAATATCAAATAACTAATAACAAATTTGGAAAAACAAAGTGTTAATGTTTGAAATAAATAGGTGGTGGTGGATTCAAGTAGATGAGTTCTGTATCCATTGGGAAAAGGAGTCCATGATAATTCTATGAAATGGAAAATTATTTATGAAGCATACTAAACCAACAAACATTCCCTAAATATTAGTATTTCCATCCATAATAGATATGTAAATTGTACTTTCAACCAATGTACTAAGCTAAAAAAGATGTTATAGCACATCCGTTAAGTACCAGCCTCAAGATGTAACATCAAAGATGAATATATGAAGTAAAAATGCAATCTTCCATTAAATAATCATTCCCATACATTGCATGATTCATATTTAGTATTATCAATCCTTAAGTGGACAAGAAATTCACTCCTTTCATTCGTCCAAATCTGGTTAACAAACACTATAATAGCATAAATATTGTCGAACAAGGAAAATAAAAACAAGGTACTTAATAACAACCTTACAATGCAACATGAAAACCTTGAATATGCCCCAAAACAATATCTAAATATACAACTATATCTTTAATATCCAACTCAATAGTCTAGGGAATTTCTCCATAAAGGAAAACACACCTTGAAAATGAGGATGTGACTCTCTTTTATCATTACATTTCTAGCTAATAGAACTCTCTATAAAACCCTAGAGAACCCACCTCTTAGGTTATTTTTGAGCATCTCAAAGGGTGTTCTATATATTTCTAAGTATGATTTGACTATCTTTTATAGTTACATTTCTAGCTAATAGAACTCTCTAGAAAACCTTAGAGAACCCACCTCTTAGGTTATTTTTGATCATGTCAAAGGGTGTTCTAGACACTTCTAAGTAGGGCACCTTCCTAACTACATTAAATGAAAGGTTTGTAGAAGCTTACATGTGGGGAACCCTCTCTTTATTTGAATAAAAATGTGTTCTATAGATATCCATGGAAGTGATTCCTCTACAAGGTTCTTTGATTAACCTTCTAATAGAATATCATAAAGAAAAATATTTAAGATCATGGAACTAGCATGTAGTAAGATCTAGAATCATATTTAAGATAAGGTGATTTTCAAGAGGGGTATGCTAACAATTTCTTCACTAAAATAGCGAAAAATCCCCCAAAGTAGATAGAGTGCTCCTTTTGTATCATGTGTAATATCTCTAGTGGATCATGTGAAGGCTCTAAAATTACCTCTAAATATGTAAATTGTTACTTGGGATCCATGAGGATTGCAAAAAGCCTCAAACCAATGATTTGTATGAATATTTTAAAGTTCACATGTCCTTGGTATAGTGTTGTTTAAAATGCAAATTGGGATTACATTTCCATGTGGTAAAACTATTCATTTTGTGCACCAAAATCAAACACAAGACACTTTAGGACCTTATATTTGTCTATCGATGAAATTCATTTGCATGATATCGAAGTTCACATTGATATTAGAAAGGGTGTAGTTCTAGGTGCTAAGACATCCAATATACCAGTGTTGCCTCAATGACACTTTTTATTAGCATGAGTTTTCCTCCCATGGAGAGCCACCTATTACACAATGAATATATTCTCCTTGATACCCTCTCATACACCCACATCTATTCATTCATGGGTTATTCATTTTCCTTTGAATGGAAACCAAGATATTTTATATTCTCATCAAAAATTTTAAGTTGGTATAGAAATATAGTTTGGATTAGATGAGCCCGGGGATATCTTATCTTGTGATAGACTAAAAAAGAATTTTGGTAATAAATTTTGCATGTCAGGGGCTAAGAAAAATATATTTAGCATCTTATCAAGTACCCTATCTTCCCTACCAAAATCATTTCCAAATAGTATCAAATATAGTAAATGAGTTGTGTGTCAACCCTTGAAACTTTTATTCCCTTGATATGAACTTCTCTCTTTAAGATCCTTAGTAACCTAATTTTGTTATTTATAAAATGTAATGCTTCTTGGATTACTACCACATCATAAAAATTCAATCCACCATTTAGAAACCCAAATTGTTCATTGGAAATGAAAATTGATCAAATTGGTTTCAATATCTAGCTATAATTTTTGTAAATTTTGTTGTATAGAGAGATCGATTTGTTGTTCAAAAATTGGTTGTCATTGATGTCAACCTTAGAAGAAGTTTATAAGCCTCTAGAAGTAATGGGTGTATTTGAAGAAGTCTCCAAAGTGGCCCCCTTATGGTTTAGATTTAAGCATGGACCTTGTGGGAAGTCACTTTGAAGAAGTCTACAAGAATCCCTTGAAATATGGTTAAGTGGTTAAGTAGTTATGAAGCCCCGGAGGAGTGGTCATGAATCCCAAAGTTGATTGGAGAAAAAGAGGGTGAAGGAAATTACAAATACATGAAAAACTCTCACATATGGATAGTCCTCATCATGCAGTTTCCAGCAATAGGTGGCATGTCATAGGGTTCCTCACAATTGAGAAGTAATACCCTCTTAAAGATGAAGCCCCGAAGTATGGTTAAAAATCCCCTAAATGGTTACAAAAAGACGTTATAAGTCGGCCCCAAAATCAGGAAAAGGAGAAAAATGGTTGCAAAAATAAGTTACAGGTCAGCCCTAAAGTCAAATAAATAAGTTACTTGGAAGGGTATCAATAGACATCCAAGAGCCTCTCATAATCACCAAGCAATCAAGAAAGTATGTGATCTATTTTTGAATCCGAGGTAGTGGAGGAGTGTGAAGAAGGAAGTCTCGGAGCCATAGATTGGAGAAGGGTTTCTAGTAACCCTAATTGATCAGACCCCCATGGGTCAAGTATAGGGTGTTCCATGAGGCCCCCACAGGTTGCATAGGGCTCGTGAAGTGAGGCCCCACAAGTTGCCCAGTTTGGTCCAATGAGGCTGAAGGAATGTTTGAAGAAGGAGATACTCTCTTTATGTTGAAGTTGAGCAAAGTCCGTTGGTCTGTGATATTATGTATCAAGCTTTTATATGATAAAAGGTATTTTTTTCTATGTCTTGATGTTTGCATATTGATGTTATGGTATATGATTTGAGGCATACCTTGGAGGTATTTGGCACATGGCTAGAGGCATAGCTTGGTGATTTTTGGCATATGATTTGAGGGACATGGAACATGCTTTGTTGTACATCTTGGAGATTATAGTACATGATTGAGGCATGTCTTCTTTATTTTTGGCATATGTTGTGAGAAATGGTCTTGGTGATCTTGGCATAAGTCTTATGTGGTTATTGAGGTGTATTTTGTTTTGATGATGATGATGTATCAGTATTAGTGACAATAATAGTGACATATTGAGTCTCCATTTATATTCAAGGGAAGAAGGAAGGGGAAAGGAAAGGGAGTTTTAGATTCCTTCAGGTTGGATCCTATAAAATAGGGGGTTGGAGCCTCCTTCCAGTTGGAGCTAGAGAATCTATGGAGTTGTATCTTCCTTCAAGTTGGAGCCTATACATTAGGGCGTTGGTGTTGGAGAATTTCAGAAGTTGGTGCTTCTTATGAATTCAATATTTTGGTATATAATAAAGCATTATGTGGTTTTCTCCCATTTTGGTTTCCACGGAAAATTATTGTGTACTGTGTATTTGTGGTTATATGTTTATAGTATATTGAGCAATCATAAGTGATAAATTTTCGATATATTAAATGCTTTAATATTGTGATTAAAAGTGGTAAAAATTTCCAAATATTGATTCACCCCCCCTCTCGGTATTAGTGAATAATCCAACAATTGGTATCAGACAAGGTACTTAAGAAATAATCTAACCATTGGAAAGAATATCAGGGAGTGCACTAAGAATGGAACATCAATGTTTGATGGTTAGAACTATGCCTTCTAGAATAGAAGGATGAAAACATATTTGCAAGAGCTTAGATTTAATGTCTACCAAGCAGTAGTAGACATATACAATGCACCTGTCACTCACCCAACATATAAAGATGGAAAGAAACTCTCTAAAAACAATTTTAAGGCTATGAATGCAATTCTAAGTGGCCTAGCTATATCAGTATGTGTCAAGGTTATGCATTGTGACTCTTGTTATCACTATGTAAATTCCCAGAGGTTTTTGGAAAGGTAGAAGAAATTTATCAGAGGTAACTTTATCCAACCACTTCGAAACTAAGATCTAGCCCTTCCAGTTTCAGAGAGGGATCTCTCTGTAAGATTTAACTTTATTTCAGCTTTTAGATTTTAGGCTAGTTAAATAAATAGACTGTGTTGTTTGTTTTATAAAAATGGTTGAAATATGGATTACGCATCCATTGGGATATGGGGTCTGTTTATAAAGTTTTAGATCAAAAAACATATTTTATAAGGTGTTTTCACAGGGCAGGATAATGCAACTGTTAGATCCTTTAGAATAAAATGATGGGTAGCAGAAAATATGAGAAAAACAATTATAACAAAGAAGCATTTAAGAATTTCTTTATCATAACATCAGAAGATAACATTTAGATATTTAAAAGCCAGAAATAGAGTATACAAAGATAAAAAATTTAACACACCTTGTCCACCCACTAACCGAGGAATGTCACTTACTCAGAGACTTATCTTAGTTCTGACAACATAATGTAACACCCAATATTCAACTGAGGTATGTCACATAACTTTTTTCTTTTTTTTTATCTCTCTAGATACGTATATACACACACAGGCATACATACATACTGAACTGCATGCAATTAAACATATACATATAATGCTCTAGTAGAAGCTTCATGTATAAAAGATAAACAACCAGTTGTGTTCTGTAAATATACGATTTTATTCGATTTTCAGACTGATTTAACAATGAACACAAACATGAAATGTATATAGGGTATATCCTTAAACATATGGACAATTATGATCACACAAGCAATAAAATCCATAAAATAACACATAAATGACAATGTAGCATGGAATTCAACACATAACTGGTACTTATCTTGGTAAGAATGTCAACACCTGCGTGCAAACTGTCCATGAACCTCCCAGCCTTAGACTATAATGTTCGTCACTCTCAACAATGAGTCACCCCCGAGCTAGGAATAGACTCCACCCGGGAAAGGGATTCCTAACTCGGCTAAAGGTTCAAGGTCAACTGGAAAGACTCCCTCTCAGGTGTTCACTCAACCGCAACCTATAGCCTCTCCTTCCCCACATGCCTGTCCCACCCAAGGAAGTGTGCCCCTTCTCTGCTCAACAGTCCCTCGACTACCCCACTGCCCTTCCAGGGCTTCAGCAACAGGTCGGACCGGAAGTCTCAGAGTGTTGTAGCCACATTTTATCACCTTTAGGAAATCGATCCTCAGGAATTCCCTCACTCAGAGAATTTCTCATGGGCCTGACAACCCACCTCTTCAATCCCGCTTCGAAGCTGACAGCTACACCAATAGAAATGGATATCAATATAGTCTGGGTACGGTGGTAGGAAGATATGAGGTAGCTCAAGGACTGACAAAATGTATTCTGGATACTGGTTCTCTCATCGAAGGAAACATAATGGTAAGATTCCCCCCTTCCCCTTCACAATGGTCAATTCCCTCTCAAAGGAACTAAGTCTCAGCAATCAGTATGCATGTCTCCAACTTGACACTTGTCATGTTGGAAGCTACTCTGATACACTTGTCCCCTACTTTAGGACTTAGGATAAATTAATTATCCGTACTTTATGTTTTTAAGGAATATTAATATAATATTTATTTTCAGCTTTAAGCTCTCTAGCTTAGCCCTGTTCTTAACTTCAGGCCCTCCCTTTCCCTATTTGGTGGAATCTAGTCCCCCTTCTCCTTTATCGTCATCGGTCTATGCACAATGATGTATTTTTATATTCATCATGAGATATATACAAAATAGGCACTCTAGCCTTTAACCTCGAGGCACGCTGGCCTAATTCCAAGACATAAGCATTCCGTCTTATAATACTGGCTCACCAGCCTATAATGCATATTATATACACAAAGGTTTGTTGACCTTAATATTGCGTGCACTCTAGTTACTGCACGCAGTATCCACTGACCTCAAGGTTGCGTGCTCTTTAGTCACTACGCATTGTATCCTCTGTCTTTAAGGTTGCGTGCACCTTAGTTACTACACGCAGTATTCAGAAATGTGCACATTACATCTGTTTACTGTGTAGTATATGTGCGCGCCATGCCATGAAAGGTGTATTACAAAAATGATGTCTAAACAACTCACTAACTTAAATATACTTGGATTATATTTACATTTGGGTTCGACCAAGGGATATTACAAATTCTGCACTTCAACTTCTTTTAAATGTTCAGATATAGAAAACATAAATGATTACGAAGATAGAAAAACCATTCAATGAAGAGGAGAAAACATCACCAACAGTTAACACGCAGGAATCCTGTGAAATGTCCTTTTTATTACTGGTAAATCTCTTGAGAAAGATTACAGTGCTTACAGCTTTCTTGGGCGTAAAGATCAAACCTCAGTACTTCAAAATTTGAAGTATATATAGAAAAGATTGCAATCGATCATGTCATTAATGATCAGGATGTGGCAAAATATCATGCTAACTAACTAGATAACAATATACAAAATTGTAGGAACTGATTATGATCTGTCAAATTCTCCATGCTAATTTTGGGGAAGATGGTTGGGGAATCATCAACCTGACTTTGATTGTTCTACATTCTAATGTGTGCATTCACCTCATCTTCTAATCAATCAATTCACATAGTTATTCCCATCTCTTTTGATTGGGAATGGTGACTTTCAGTAGCCTATGGTAGATTTCATCCATCTCTGTATATTTGGCAAAAGTCAGCTTGATGATAAAAATGTACTTGATTTCATGTTGGATACTGAGATCCAACTGTAGAGTCTCTAAAAGAACTTTACCTGTTATGCTATCCTGTATGCCTGAAAACTTGGAGCTGTCCTTTGCCACCGTGGTGATTTTTTTCTTGTAGTCGGACAGAGTCATCAGTTTGTCATTTAAAAACAACAAACCGGGAAGGCCTTTCTTATGCAAAGCATCAATCTTGCTGAAGAATATATGAACTCTGATATCCATTTTCTAGGATTTCTCCTCCAATTGCAACATCAGTCATCTTTTGGTCAAAACCATATTGACCTCGAGGATAGTCTCTATTCTATCCTCAATCTTCAAGTTTTCCAGCTCTTCTTTAGTTTTCGAACTAGGAAACCTGATGATTTCATTTTCTTCTGTAGGCATTTCTCCCAACTCTCCCTTGATCTTGTCGATGGCCTACTTGCTCCTTAACACCAATTCATGTTTCTCAAACATGATTTGCACCATGGTCCAGATTTCATTTATGGATTTTGAGATATCCATCCAAATGTTCTCTTTGGCTCCTACCATTGTTTTTCCCACAACTGTCTGCTTCTGCATCTGTTGAATCTCCTGCTTCATTTTTTCTGATGTGTGTCTCTCTATATTGTAACTGGCTTGGAAAGAAGAATTTAGCTTCTGGAGATTCTCTATCTCCTGTTCCAATATTTTGATTTTCGTTCTTTGTAAAGTCATCTTCTCCATTTATGTTGTTAAAGCTTCAGATGTCCCTGGAATTGTCACTGGGGCAGCTGATGAAAGTTCTATAGTGGTGGTGGTTGATGCTGTCACTGTGCTAACTCCTGTGACGGGAAATGCACTCAATGGGATGACCTCCATGGGCTCTGCCTGTTCCTTCTCCTTTACTAAAATTTCTAGCTCTTCTTCCATCTCTTTGATCTGTGCATTATGCTCCATGATTAATTTTAGAATCTCCTCTTTTTTACCCTCTGTCTCTGCCATCTCTTTGTTTTGTGAGTCTTCAATACCTGATAGTTTTAATTGCTTTATCAAAGAGGCTATGTCAGCGTTATTTTTCTTCAGTATTTCTTAAGATACTTTCCCGTTTGAGAGGTCATACCCAATTTTAAGTACCATCTCTTCCAAAGACTTGATCCTGTTATATTTTCCAAAATATGACACATTTTCCAGCTTTAGTTGAGTCTGAACACTATTCAGAGAAACCTGTAATTTTGTAGCAGTTGTGGAAGCATTGGCCAATGTTGAGAAAACCATTTCTCCAATCTGTCTATGCAAATCCATCTGATCAGCTGGATGTACCTGCTTGGCATCAAACTCCAGTGTTGAAATTTTGTATTCAATGATTTCCTTTGGATGAGGCACCTGTGCCTATAAAAATGCCATGTGCATTTTCTCTCTTTTTGTATCAAAGGTAGAGAGAAACCTATGTTGTGTTGTGGAGGTATGCTTCCAGAACTAAGCATAGGTGTTTCTTGTCAGCATCTCATTTTTCTTCTTGATTAAATCATATTTCTCAAAGATACTCAATTTTGCAAACTCTTGTGATGGTTGGGTGGTCAAAGTGGTATCAGTCTTCTTCTTTGAGGAAGAAGTAGACATCATCTATTGGTTTCCTGAGAAAGATGGTGGAAGCTCTCCCTGGATTACTATGGTACACTAGGTCTCTTCCTCTCCAGACCTGTCAGTTGTGTGACTGGTTTTGGGCCTTTTCTTGTACACCTGGAATTCCTCGGCTGAGACTTCAATAATCGGAGGGGAGGCATCCTCTCTAGGCCTTTTCTCATTTGGTATCTATGGAATAGTAATCTGTGAAATAATGGTTGGAGGAGTTTGATGTTCAGCATCTTCCAGAGTGTTCACCTCCCACTCTATTTGATTCACATATTTTTTGATCTCAAGTTTGGGCACATGAGTATATTATTCCTCAATCTCATTTTTGCAATGATCCCACATGGATCATAGTGCCAAGGGAAACTGATACCGAATTTCATTTCCTTTAGTAGCTTTTTTGCCTCTTCCCTAGTAGCTCGACTGTTATAGATAAAGGATCCTATTTGCCCTTTAATTCTCAACTGTTGTTTCTTCTTCAAAGCTACAAAATGTATGTCGTCTGAATTGATCATTTTCTTTATGTATTCCAAGGAAAATATACTTACAGGTACATATCTTGGAAGTTTATAAGGAGCCAACTCACATCCATAAATTATGATTTCCGTGTGGTTCTGATACAAATACCAGTCTCCAGTCTTGTTGAGGTCCGAGAGGTGTATAATTCTTTGGATATCCTCATTTATCTTTGTTTCTTGTCTACCACTCAGCATGCTTACCACTGTGTGATAAAATTGCTCAATGAATTGCTTAAAATTAAACTTTGGGGAGTTTTTCCTCAGCAGCGAAGTCCAACAGGTGGCAGGTTGTGGTCTACCATCCTAGTCTAGCTTATGCATGGGAAACAAGAACTTATCTACTTGAAGAACATGAACATGTAAGCCAGTATTGAAGAATACCGTAACATGCCCTATGTGGGAAATCTGAAAAGTTTCTCATGTATGTTCTCGGCTAGAAAATTGTTGTAGTCGAACTGAGTGGTGGATTTATCTTCGACATAAAATATGGACAAGAAACCTAGGATTATCTCGTCCACTCATTCATCTGAGTAATATCTGAGAAGACAACACAAGGATGAAATGCCTTGGTTTCCTTTTTCTGAAAACATGGAAGAATGTTAGGGGGGATTTTTCTTGGGGAATTGGGCATTCTGTGGGAGGAAAAACTCGAAAATCTGTGCTCTCTGGGGAAAAGAAAGATTCTGGTACATTTCAATCAGAAATTCAAGGGTGAAAGGAGAGGGGGATTCAGCTATGGCTATTTTCATCATCCGGTCAATGGACTCGGGTGTGATAGTGAAAAGAGTCTCTCCAGAAGATGAAACAATGGCTCTTTGATCGGGGAGATAATGTGCCTAGGACTTGAGGAAGAATTTGGGAAAATGGTGAATTTGGGGAAAGAGATACAGTGGGATATTGGAATCCTAGAGTCCAATCTCATCACTTTGTTCCAGGAAGGTGTCCCTGAACCATGAACATAATTTGGAAAAATCAAATTTGCACCTAGTCTTTGAGATTAAGTAGTCTTTGTCAGCTAGCTGGATCCGATCGAGATCGACAGGAGATGGGAGGAATGGATTTTCCTCAACTTCTAATTTCTTATACTTTGGTTCCATCAACTCAACTAGTACCTACAACTGAAACAAAAAATGTTAGTGGACGATTGGCTTTATCTTGGTTACTGGCTAACAATGGCGGGTGAAAAGAGATTCTGGTATGCAGAAAAATGTGAAGAGTGCGATAATGGTGGAAACGGGATTTAATTTGGGAAAACAACTATCTATTGGGAATGGGTAAGAGGTCAGCAAGCTAACGGATATGTTGTCCTGTATTAATTGGCCAATGAATAATTTGGTATGAGGTGGAAAACAAAGGATGGGTGATGGGTGTGCTAGGATGATGTGGAAGGTGGTAATTGGAGGGTAGGTGAAAAAGGGATCTAACGTATGATGGTTAAGTGGGAATAATATGCTAGAGAAGTGTTGGGACAAGGCTTGTAAGGGGAGGTAGTGGAGTGTGACATCACGAGACGGTGGGGTAGTGGAGTGTGATGTCATGAGGCGGTGGTGGTATAGGGAAAACTGGTATGGTGGTATGTCNAAGGTAGAATGGTCGAGGCGGTCCGAAATTTCTTGTCGGCCGTAGATTTAAGCATTGCATGCTCAGCCATTGATCTCAGTGCACCCTTTAATCACGGAGCGCGTAGCATATTAATTTTCAAAAACTTAGGATAGCTCATATTTTGTGGGTTTTAGCGCCATTCCTTATTATTTTGGTCACCAAGGGGTTAGAAAACATCATTCATAGGTCAAAACAAAGAATCTCGACCATCATTAGGCTTATTTTATAGAAATAAAAACAACTAACCTAGGTTCTATCCTACCTACCTAACACATTTAGCCCAGATTAGACTATTGGGGTAATAATTTACTCTATCTTGGGGCTATTTGATCAAGTTTAGACAGTTTGATCAAATTTATTCACTAGGTAACCTATCTACTTGGATAAGATTAAACAGTTTAGCCAAGCCTAATTCACTAATCCTATCAACATGATTTCAAAAAGACTAGACCATGATTAAACTGTATGGATCAAGTCATTATTATTGCATGGGGCTATATCATTTTTCTTTTATGCCCTCTTTTGTCTTTTTCTTTTCTTTTCTTTTTTAATCTTTTTCTTTTCTTTTCATCTTTTTCCTTTCCTTTTCTTTTCTTTTCAATCTTTTTCTTTTCTTTTCATCTTTTTCCTTTTATTTTGAAAATAATTTGCAGATTGAAATATTATTTTCAACCAAATTACACTAAGAGTGAAAATTTTCTAGTCAACAGTTGATCCTATGATTCATAGGGTTATAACAACTCTGCAAACGATATTTGGGACAAACTTCAAAATATTTATGAAGGATATGCCAAAGTCAAAGGGGCTAAGCTGCAAACTTATAGAGGTCAATTTGAACAACCGAAGATGAAGGAATATGAAGATATTGCAACTTTTTTTCTATGATTTGATGAAATAGTGAACGCTATTAAAGGCTTAGGAGAAGAAATTAAAGAACAAGTAATTTTTCAAAAGGTACTAAAGTCTCTTCCAATGAGATTTGATCCTAATATTTCATCCCTAGAAGAAATATTGAATATTGCTACATTGAGCATGGAATGTTTACATGGAATCCTTAAAGATTATTAAATGAGAACAAAGAAGGATAAGCCATCCAAGAAGGAAGCAAATTTCAAAGCATCCAAGAAGACAAAGAATAATAAGAAAAATTAAAAGTAAAACTGTAGCTGCCCAATGATTAAGAAGAAGATGAAGAAATAGAAAACTTTGTAAGGAAGTTGAAGAGAGGAACTAGAAAATACAAAGATAGTGAGGAAGAATAAGATCCCAAGAATGAAAATAAATATCAGAAAGGAGACAAGAAAAGAAACGAAAATAATTTTTTAAGAAAAGCCTCTACTCAAGAGAAGATAGTTCCTCATCATATGAGGATGATGATAGTGACAATGACTCATCAAGAGTAATCTTTATGGCACCTAAAAATGATGAAGAATATTATGAAGAAGAAGTTGAAGTATATATTGAAGCAAAACTAATCAACTACTTAAGTAATCTAAAAGGAGAAAGGAAGAAACAAAATTGACTCAAGGAAGAATTGATCAAGATAAAGGAGAGTTCTGAAAATACCAATTCTAAAAAAGTCTGATAGATGATTCTGAATCTAAATGTCCAAGTAGAAGAAGCTAGAAGGATTGAAGAAATGCTCAAAAACCAGTTGGAAGAAAAGGAGAAAATGAAGGAAACATTGGAAGAAGAAATAGCCTCACTGAGGAAATAATTTCAGAAGAAAGACATGCAAAAAAACAACACAAAAATATTGGATGAAATCATCAGTGGTCAAAGGCCATACTATGACAAGTCTGGACTATGATACAAACAAATGCATACTGAGAAGGGTTCATACTCCATGATGATAGAAAATGAAGAATAAAAAAGGAATTGTGCAAAAGTCATCATAGGTCCCATCAAGAAGGAAGAATGAAAGACTTCAAAGGAGAACATTCAAGAAATGGAGAGAACTCAAGAACAAGATTACAAAAGAGTAGCACCTAATCCGAATTATTTTGAGCAAAACATGAGAGCTGAGATATAATAAACAAATATATCGATATATTTCAAGAGATCCAATAATATAGTAGATATATATGATATGTATATAAAAAGTGGAACAGATATACAATAATAATACACAATTTCTATTAATGAGTGAAATGTACATAACTGTAAAATTACAAAGTGATAGACTCGCTAGAATGGTGGAATCTTATCTCTGAGAAGAGATGTGATGGATATGCTCATTCAAAAGAATATGATTGTTACAATTAGGCTCCAAAGGCATTTTTAACATAAATAAAATTCAAAACCCTAACCCCGGAAGATAAAAATCCAACAATTTTGTGGACCCTGTTTTGGGTAGTTTGGTGTTTCAACTTCCGGGGGGCGTAACTTTGGCATACGATCTTTGTTTGGGGTGCACGATAGCTCATTGGAAATATATAGATGAGGAACTTCATTTTGGGGGATCAATCAAAGACTTTGGCTATCATTGAGGTGTGTGGTCGTGAAAAAGCGTTGTTTAGGCCTTCAAAATGGCCCTAGAAGTTTAGGAACTGAAAAACTGCTAAAAATAGTAAGTTGCCAACAAATTGTTTTGAGCTAGTTGGAATAGGTGGATGGCCACCAATATCCACTTGGATTAATCATCCATCCTTAGGAAGCAATGGTATACATTGTGTTTAGTTCTTGGGGGAGAGGGGAAAGTGTTTGTTGAATCTGAACTTTTGTGAGTTGCTTTCCTTGCTAGAGAAGTTGCGTTGCTTAGCTTGTTGAAGACTGTCACGAACCTATTGTTGGTGGGGTTGAATCTATTCAACTAATTTGTTGTATCTTGGCTTGGTTGGGAAGTGTGTAGGCATTGTTGGTGTATAAATATTCTTAGTATATTACACTAATTTATATGTCAATCCAAGATTCGTAATCGAAAGAGTTGTTACACTATATGTGCCAAAAACATGTAACCTATCTATGTTTGTTGTATCTAGCTCAAGAAGGAAATAATTAATAACATAAAGCTCTATTTCTAGAATTTATGAATGCTTCACACAACCTTAAACTCAGAAGATAAAATTGATAAAAAAAATCTCAAACAAACACTCAATTGAAAAGGCTTTTTCTTAGATGACATGTTTGTTCATTACAGGCTCATGAAATGAAGAGACAAACTTAATATATTGTCCCCTTTAATAATTGAAAACATAAATCAACTATCCACTCTATCCACTCTTAGACAAAGATCAATCATAACTCTATTCAATCCATCAAACCTTCTTTAGTACAAGAAACAATCAAGATGATTGAGAGACTTCATTATATGGAACATGAAGGTGAGAAATGAAGTCTTATGGTTCCTGTGCCTAATAAGAACACCACTATTACAAACTCAAAACAATAACATTCACTTGCTTAAAAATCCCACACATCAAACTCTTATCAATTAAATATTAATATGCAGAAATGGAAAGGGAACTATCTACTCTGTCCAATGTCTAATTACTCACACTGATTCAAAATCAAATAACTTTGTACTGAACTTAAAATGCATTTGAAATCATTTACAACACACAACTGTTAAATATTCACACTCACACAATCACACAAAAAAATGTATAGGGAGGTTTACCTTGGTTGGGGAGGTGGGCCCTTGCCAAACCAACAAGGTACCTCTAAAGAGATAACATACTAAAATGCTTTACTCATGCTCATGAATTGCACAACAGATCATTTGTATTCCTTCAATTTGTAGATTGAATCAACAGTTCAACATTTCGTACATCATGACAATTTGTATCATTATTTACTTGCTACTTGATTCATTACTGTTAGGATATTAGACACTTAGGAGTTAGTTAAGATCTACTTGGTCTAATATGTCGTTAGGTAAAAGTGTGTTTCTTTAGTATTCATTAGTATGCATTTGTAGTTAGGAAATCTGACGGTCACGATATGTTCCCGACATAGAGTGATCTGACGGTTCATACTCTACTCGATCTTAACAGCCATTGATCTGTGGCTTAGCACCCGATTGGTCCATGATCTCTATTTAAAGAGCATGGAGGGTCATTTTCCGATGATTGATTGTGAGAAAATCTCTTGTAAAATCTCTCTGTAATTTTTTTCTTTGCATTAATAAACTGCTCCAAGTGGCCGCGTTGGCTGGGGCCCTGGATGTTTCCCTGTAGGGGTTTTACCACGTGAAAACATTGGTGTGTTAATCTTTTATCTGGTTATGTGAGTGGTTATTGAAGGTGTTCGTCCTCTATTGGAATACCTGTGTTGTCGAACATGGTATCAGAGCCTTGGCTCAGGTTCAATTCCCTCAAGTTACGTCGGAGGGGGGGTGTTGGACTAACCGCCGCACCTCTCGTGAACTAGGGGTGTTGGACTAACCGCCACACCTCTCGTGGACTAACCGCTACGCTGGAATCATGGGACTCACCGCCCACCCAAGGTGATGTTGCTGATTTGGAAATTTACTAACACCTGCAGGTTTTGGTGTAATGGAAAATATTAACATGGTATCAGAGCTAGGATTTTTGCACTATTTCCTTGGCCTCCAAGTTTTACAAACTAATGAAGGAATTTTTCTTTCCTAGTCTAAGTATGCTTGTGACTTTCTTCGTCACTTTCACATGGATGATTGTAAACCAACCCCTTCTCCCTTCCAGTCTGGAGTCAAGCTTTCTGCCACTTGTACTTCTCCTGAAGTTGATGCCACCCTGTAACATCAGTTAGTTGGTAGCCTATTATACTTGACTCATACCCATCACGATCTTTCCTTTGTTGTTGGTCTTGTTGCCTATATTCCAAAACCCCATGAAAGCCATTGGAAAGTAGCTAAAAGGGATGCCGCTATGTTTGTGGTATTGTTTAGTTTGGGATACATTACAGGTTAGGGGGGACTCTCTCTCCTTATTGGTTGGATTTCATTGATTGATTGAAATTTTAGTGACCCCGATGATGATCTCTTGCTGAGGTTATGTTACACCGACCTTGGTTAGGGGACCTATTACTTGGGCTTATGAGAAACAACAAGCTATTGCACTTTCTTCATCCCAAGCTGATGCAGAGGCAATGATAAAATGCAAATTAGGAAACATTGTGGCTTTGACGGATCCTTTTTGAGTTTGGATTCCAGCAGCAGCGTCCGACCAGACTTTGGTGTGAAAATCAAATTGTCAGATCCCAAATACCTAGTTCAACATCCAGCATAGAAAACACCTTCAGACTACATGCACTTCATGAAGAAAGCTCATTCATGATCAAGTTATTGAAGTGCTCTTTTTTCCCCACAGAAGATCAAGTTACATACATTTTCACAAAGTCTCTTACAGTGAATTTCAAACTTGATCTATGTTAGGAGTTAGGAAGCTGTCATTAAGGGGGATAGGCTCTAATGCCTCCTTTAGCTACTCCTATTGTATTATTATTGTAAATCCTTCAATCCTATCCCAAGTTGTTGTTCTTAAGGGGATGTTAGGATATTGTAGACATAGGAGTTAGTTAAGATCTACTTAGTCCTAATAATATATCATTAGGTAAAAGTGTATTTTCTATTGTATGCGATGGTATGCATTTGTAGTTAGGAAATCCAAAAGTCAGTCACGATATGTTCCGACATAGAGTGATCCGATGGATTATACTCTCCCCTCGATCTGCAGAAGCCATTGATCGTGGCTTAACACCCAATTGGTCCGCGTCTTTATTTAGAGAATGGGTCATTTGTCGGATCTTAACGGCCATTGATCTGTGGCTTAACACCCAATTGGTCCATGATCTTTATTTAAAGAGAATGGAGGGTCATTTGTCGATGATCGATTGTGAGAAACTCTCTTGTAAAATATCTCTATAATATTTTTCTTTGCATTAATAAACTGCTCCAAGTGGTCGCGTTGGCTGGGGCCGTGGATGTTTCCTCGTAGGGGTTTTACCACATGAAAACATCGTCGTGTTAATCTTTGATCTGGTTATGTGAGTGGTTACTGAAGGTGTTCGTCCTTTGTTGGAATACCTATGTTGTCAAACAATTACATCATTACTACCTATCGTCTATACAACATCCCTTATAAAGAAGGTGAGCCATTATTACCAAGATCTAAAGATAATTATCAATTTATTTTAAAATATTAAAATTGGAAATTCATATCGAATCTCTAGGGATGGACTTCATCCTCATGAAACGAAGTGCATGAGTGATGAAGTCTATCATGATCTCAAAAAATACTTCAAGAGACTTCTATCCTACTGACTTCTTGGAATCTCCATCAGCATACTTGTTCAACACGTAAATCCTATAGATAGGGGTTTAGTATCGAATGAACATAGTCATGACCATGAGTACTGGATCAAGCACAAAGGTAGTACCCGAATAGGCACAAGACTTGTACCAGATGAGGCGCTAATTTGGAGGTACCGAATGCGGCACTGAGTTGGTGGTATAAGAATAAATGTTGTGTTGGTACTAGAATACATGCTGAGTGGGTAGTACCGGAATAGGTGCTTGAACGGGTAGTACCAGAAGAGGTGGTGTGGAGTACTGGAATAGGTGGAGCATCGATACCGTAATAGGTGGAGCATCGGTACTGGATCAGATGGGGTACCGGATCCAGTGGAGTACTAGATCCAATGGAGTACCGGATCACGCTATGGTTGCAGTACCAGATCAGTGAAGTATCAGATGAATATTCTTAAGAGCCAAAGTGATAAGGAACATACATAATCAATAATTTAATCTATTTTAATCAAGAAAATCAAACAAATCATGCGTTAACATAAGTTACCTCTTTATGCACATGGACAAGGTCACAAAGTGGATTTGTGGAGGAAATGGTCAATTATATACACATAGCATAAGTAAAAGAGGCTCAGACAGAGGGTAATATAGGATACTAGAAGTGTCAAAATGGAGACTCAACATTTCCCCCATGCTAAAGTCATTTCTTCCCTCATGAAACAACATCAAAACTGATACTCAAAATTTTGCAAAACTGAACCATTCCCATCATTTCTCTGGTTGTAGGATGTTAAGACTAGAATCTTCGCTCCTAAGTTCCTTGTTAATCACCCTGGTGATTGGATCAAGCATAAAACTTTGTTGAGTTTAGAGGAGACTTATTCTTGTGCATCTTGTAACCTTAAATTATATTATTTTAACTGTGCATTCTCTTCCTTAATGTGCCTATCCAACACTTGGTACACTACAACTTCGTGTTTTAATTTCTCATTCTATTTTTTCAGCTTCCCAATCTTCACTATCAATTGTTGTTTGCTCAGAGAATTTTCGGGATCAGATGTGGTCGTTTGTGAAATCACCTCCTCTCGGGATTCCTTCTCCTTTATTAGACCTCTCAATGTTTCTGTCACCAACCCCTCGGTCTCACTAATCATAGCTCCATATCCACTTTCCTTCTCTAGAGAATTCATACTATCAATAGGCTCTTCTGGAAGAGAAGGCACATGTGGAATTGTTGTCTGCTTGGACATGCTTCTAGTGGTTCTTCATATAGGAAGTGATACTTCCTTAGATTTTTTGATAGGGGTGGAAGTCTCCTCAAACAACTTCCTCTTCTTCATATTAATATCATTTATAGGCCTAGAAACTTGTTTCTCTTGTGTCTATTTTATCTTCACCTTGGAGGACCGAAGTGTGGGTTATGGAGTCTTCCCTTGCTGAACATTCCCTATTTCCACTATGGAGGATTGAGGTGTAGGCTCTGAAATTTGTTTCCTTCGATCCTTCCTCATTTTGGGCTTCCCCTTACTTCCACTTGTCATCTTAGGAGTTTCTTCCAATTCACTAATCAGTTCTTTAGGAGACACAATAAATTCTTTAGGGGTCTTTTCCAACTCCTTAACCGATTCTTGATGGAGCTCAATAGTTGCCTCGGGGACATCATGTGAAACTTCCTATTGACATGTTTTATTCCTCTTTTGCTTCTCACTTTGTGGTAGTTGATCTTTAGGACTTGAGGCTGGACTAGGCACTTTAGACTAGGCATGCTTATCCTTCTTAGATGTAGTGGGCTCTTCTAGAATTCGTTCTGCTAAGACACCCTTCTTTTGACCCTTTTTATTTCTCTGAATGTTGAGTTCATGGGTCTTTTCCAATTTTCTAGCTGGCTCTAGTGATAAATCAATGGTTTCTTCAGGAGCACTATCTGATCTCTCACCTAGCTTAGAGTTCTTTCTCTTCTGTCTTTTATCTTTTGGAATCAAGGTTGGACTTATTTTTTGAGATTGGGAGGCTTTCTTCTTTCTGTATGTAGTGGGCTCCTTCAAAACAGAATTATATTTCTCCAATTCCTTAATAGGCTAGGATGAGCTGGGTGTAATAGTGGCTTCTTCACCCCCTAATTTCTTCCCTTTTTCTTTCTTTGCCTTTCTGTTGGACCCCTCACTGTGTATTTATGTTTCCTGATCCTCTACAGATTTGGACATTCCTTCCTCAGCAAAATTATGTTCGAGTAGTTTCTTCCAACTACTACCTTGTGTCCTCAAGGCATGGACAACCAAAAGTTTCATTAGGCCATGGTGATGGAGGCTATTTTCAAGTTTCTTGGAATTTGATTTCACTCCCCTCACCATTTTATTTAAACTCATCCATAGGAAGTGGGGAAAATAAATTTGTGGCCCTCCATAAAAATGTGACAAAATTTTCAAATGGTATAGGAAGGTTACTATAGACCTCCCCTCATAGGTGAGAAATCTCTACAAAATAATGAGCATCGTCCAATATTCTTCTTTGATGTAGTTTCAAGGAATTACCTTAGTCCAATCAGGGTCTTGATGTTCTGGCCTGATTTTTTTTTGACAAAGCTTCCTATCAACGATCACCCCCTTGAAGTATTTTTCTCCAGATAAAGTGAGGCATGTAGCCTCTACTATGGTGGCCTCCGAAATTGTTAACTTCATATCTCCAAACTGAACACTTTCTCCATCATATGTCTATGAAAAAGCAAGAGAGACTCCTTCATGATAGCCTTTAAACCTCTCCAAAAATGGGACCCAGTAGGCCTATTCAAATGTTTCCCTGTAAGCTTGATATTCTGGTGTTTCCCTGTATAAATGGAACATGGGCTCATTCCTGTCGACCCCCATGATAGATTAAAACAATTCTTAAGGCATATGAGGCACGGAACCAAGGATCGAGGGTTGAGTACCGGATCAGCACATGCCGTGATGGAGTACCGGATCAACACAGACCATGATGGAGTACTGGAAGAGGATAAGTATGAAAAATATATGAAGGAATGGTATCACAATGTAAATGTAGGTGGTGTGACAGTAAAAATGGTAAATAATGCTCATCTGGATGGAAAATCCATCCAGAGGTAATGATGAAAAGGTAAGACAGGTCAAATTCATGAATAACTAATCCGTAGGATCTTTTAATGACTATGGTTGAGTTTTAATTTTGCATGTGTTAATTAACCATTTGAGAAACTTAACGAAAGAATGAGGAAACAAGAGGAATTATGACAGTCATATACACATATGTAGATATGAAATGAAGTAATAAACAACAAACCATAACAGGAAGATTGATAATGGAGTTCAGCACAACATTGCCTACGTCTCCGGGCCTTTGTCTCTGTGGGGGAGGCTTCTTTATTTCTGTTCAAAATCTCAAAAGTACATCGCAGAAGTGCCAATTGGCTACAATACTGATCTGGTCATGCTCTTCCAGATCTCTAGAACCCTGCAAAGAAAATGGCATGCAAAACGGACGTCCGGAGCTCCCAGAAATGGCCCGCAAGTGTCTGCTCCTCAATAGCTTCCCTGCATAAAAATGGCTTTGGTTTGGCTTCCCTTCAGCATAACTCTACTCTGACTGTCCTCCATGGACTCAAACATGCCTAGTTTATATATATCTGAAGTTGGTTATCCATCCCCAACTTCCTCCCAAAATTTGGACTCCAAAAATGCCCAATATCTCCCAAAAATGGAGAAAATCAATTAAAAATAGGCATAATATCAATGAAAATTCCCAAACTATAGAAAAAAACCCACTTTAGTTCAAAATTAGGAGATAAGCCCCCTTTTTCCGGTGCACGCCCCCTTTTTCACGGTCACATGGGCTATATTTGGCCAAGCGCTAGCCCAAAGGCTAAGTGTTGGCCCCCTATCCCCGGCTCGCTCCTGGTCATCGGGCATGTGTACAGGACCGGTGGCTAGCTTCCATAACTGCGTGCCCTATTTGGAATATGGTCCTGGTCCTATGGGATCCACCCGGGATCCATGGGCTAGTCCCTATCGCCAACTCCCCGCGCTATGGTAAGTTTTGGTCGTATGTTGAACCGTGGGTTGGGGCTAAGCCCCGACCCTTTTCCCCACCGGTGAACCTTTGACTTCAATTCAAATATAAAATGTGTTGTATACATTGTAAGCACCACCCATGGGCCGGGCGGTTAGCCCGGTCCTACCAGTCTGTTGCCCAGAGAATAGGTCAGGGGTTCGACCCTGGTGAACCCATATAAATTTTACATAAACCATCAACCAACTACAGGGTGCCACGTGGCAGCCCATGACTGGGCCACGTGGCACCTCAACAACCAATCATAAAGTTCCAAGTGTCAATCGCTGAATGGTCCACATCACCTACCACGTACCCTACCACCGTACCTGCCCAGTCAGTTGCTGACGTTATCCTGTGCCACGTGTCACCCTTACAATGGTGACATGTGTCACCCATGGATTGGTCCAACTGTCTACCGTACGCCACATCATCCTGCCACATGTCACCTCTAGGGGTTTCCACATCATCTATACGACTTGTACAGTCAGTATACCACTATA
Source organism: Picea sitchensis (assembly GCA_010110895.2). Lineage (NCBI taxonomy): Eukaryota > Viridiplantae > Streptophyta > Pinopsida > Pinales > Pinaceae > Picea > Picea sitchensis. The sequence continues at coordinate 142,344 of SNQJ01S0034445.1, read as the reverse complement.
CAGACTATACAGACTATACAGTCATCCCCTTTTTTTGCATGTTTGGGTTTTCAGACAAAACACGATATCTTTCGCATACGGAGCCCGTTTGATGAAGTAAATATATGGCCGAAATCAGGAAGATGAGCCGGACGCAATGGCACTGGTTTCGTCGGATTCTGAGCACTTTCATTTTGAGCATTTTTAAGCCCTGTCAGGCTTCTGGATCCAATTCTGGATCACACTTCCCCACTAAAAGACCTTTTGGTCCCCAAAAGGTTACTGACCAGTCAACAAGCTCGGGATAGGCCACCCGGCTTATCCTCTGTCTCTGAACTCTATCCTGTGCACCTGTCTCATCAAGATCAACTGTAACATAATCATGACAACTGAAAATATATAATTA
>SNQJ01S0034445.1:109148-128795 GCA_010110895.2 Picea sitchensis | reverse complement strand
GGTGTTGATGGAGGTGAAGGAGGAATCTGAGGATGGTCCTCTTCCTCTTCACTTTTTCCCTTTGAAGATTCACCCAAAAGTGGTTGCTTCCATTCCAAGTAATCTTCGTACAAAACTTTCACCATCTCCGACATAGCAAGGAATGTTTTTCAGAATTCTTTCTCATCTTGAGAAATCCCTTCTTCTGATGCCATCTTCTCGCTATGAGAAGCTCTCTTTCTCAATCCAATTAATGGATTTTCTGCAACAAGCTCTCCTTCACCACGCTGTAGCTTTTCCCTGGTTAACATGCAAAACTCAAATCCAAACTTCAACTAGCTTTGATACCACTTGATCCGTAGGATCTTTTAATGACTATGGTTGAGTTTTAATTTTGCATGTGTTAATTAACCATTTGAGAAATTTAACAAAATAATGAGGAAAGAAGAGGAATTATGACAGCCATATACACATATGAAGATATGAAATGAAGTAATAAACAACAAACCATAACACGAAGATTGATAACGGAGTTCGACACAACGTTGCCTATGTCTCCAGGCCTTTGTCTCTGTGGGGGAGGCTTCTTTATTTCTGTTCAAAAGCTCAAAAGTACATCGTAGTAGTGCCAATTGGCTACAAGACTGATCTGGTCATTCTCTTCCAGATCTCTAGAACCCTGCAAATAAAATGGCACACAAAACGGACGTCCGGAGCTCCCAGAAATGGCCCACAAACATCTACTCCTCAATAGCTTCCCTGCATAAAAATGGCTTTGGCTTGGCTTCCCTTCAGCATAAATCTGCTCTGATTGTCCTCCATGGCCTCAAACAGGCCTGGTTTATATAGATCTGAAGTTGGTTATCCATCCCCAACTTCCTCCCAAATTTTGGGCTCCAAAATGCCCAATATCTCCCAAAAATGGAGAAAATCAATTAAAAATAGGCATAATATCAATGAAAATTCCCAAACTATAGAAACAAACCCACTTTAGTTAAAAATTAGGAGATAATCCCCCTTTGTCTGGTGCGCGCCCCCTTATCCGCGGTCACATGGGCTATATTTGGCCAAGCGCTGGCCCAAAGGCTAAGTGTTGGCCCCCTGTCCCTGGCTCACTCCTAGTCATCGGGCGTGTGTACAGGACCGGTGGCTAGCTACCATAATCGCGCGCCCTATTTGGAATATGGTCCTCATCCTATGGGATCTGCCTGGGATCCGTGGGCTAGTCCCTATCACCAAATCCCCATGCTATTGTAAGTCGTGGTCGTATGTTGAACCGTGGGTTGGGGCTAAGCCCCGACCCTTTTCCCCACCGATGAACCTTTGACTTCAATTTAAATATAAAATGTGTTGTATACATTGTAAGAACCACCCATGGGTCGGGCGGTTAGCTCGATCCTGCCAATCCGTTGCCCGGAGAATAGGTCGGGAGTTCGACCCCAGTGAACCCATATAAATTTTACATAAACCATCAACCAACCACAGGGTGCCATGTGGCAGCCCATGACTGGGCCACATGGCACCTCCACAACCAATCATAAAGTACCAAGTGTCAATCACTGAATGGTCCACATCACCTACCACGTACCCTACCATCGTACCTTCCCAGTAAGTTGCTAACGTCATCCCGTGCCACATGTCACCCTTACAGTGGTGACACGTGTCACCCATGGATTGATCCAACTGTCTATCATATGCCACATCAACCTGCCACATGTCACCTCTAGAGGTTGCAACATCATCTGTATGACCGTATGGCCTATACAATCAGCATGCCACATGGCACTGTATGGACTGTACAGTCATCCCCTTTTTTTAGTTGTTTGGGTTTTCGGACACAACGCGATATCTTTTTCATACGGAGCCCGTTTGACGAAGTAAATATATCGAAAGAATCAAGAAGACGAGACGGACGCAATGGAGCTAGTTTCGTCAGATTCCGAGCACTTTCATTTTTGAGCATTTTTAAGTCCTGTCAGGCTTCTGGATCCAATTCTGGATCAATAACTTATAGACTCGTATGAAATTTGGCATTAGACCATAATCACGGGAGTGTTGGATAATTATGACAAGATATGTGGTCGTTATGACCGGAACTCACAAGCATGAAGTCATCTGACGTCATCAAAATCATATTTTGACATACGTAAATATGTGGCTTGAGTCATTCATATGGCACGATATTGAATCATGGTATTATGACATTTCTCTACCATATAAATGGAAGGCATGAAATTGATCATGTTAGAGAAACAATTACCTCGTACTCTCATTATTTCGAGTATATAGGAATGATTTCTTCACAAGGAAATGTAGACGAGGACTTGCAGAAGTTCGTAGTAGGGAGTGTGCCATAATTTGAGAGTAACCACATGTTTAATACATAATTATTCTAATTCCTTAATAAAATGAAAAATGTTGAGTTTATATGTCTTATTACTTGAAACACTTAAATTGAGTAGAAAAAACTTGAATATAGGATAACGACTACCAACACCTTATTACCAGTACCGGATCACCTTAGTATCATATGAACACAGAGTTGTGCTCAGTACCGGAATGCGCAGACCTTCTCCTTTGGTACCGAATGAGCACAAAGCTTCTCATACAGTACCGGATGAACACATAGTTCTACCTAGTACCAGATGAATGTAGAAATCCTCCCACAGTACCGAATGGACGCAGAATTTTACCCAGTACCAGATGAATGCAGACCTCCTCCCACAGTACCGAATGGACACAGAGATGTTGTCAAGTACTGGATGAGCACAGAGGAAAACATTGTATTCTGATACTCAAGGAGAATTTGACAAGGTACCTGGTGGTAGTGCTTTGTAGATTGAAACCTGGTAGGTTGCACTTTGTAGAAGTAGATGGTGTTTTCCGATTCTATGGAAGAGGACCTGTGATTTGATTCTACTAAAAAACCATGTAGGTGAAAAAAATACTAGCACTTGATGCAGGAACTCTGAATTTGTAGTGGAAGTGTCAGAAAAATAAGGAAAAAGAATTCAATGATTGGACTCCAAGCTTTGTGACAAGAAGGTACTCCGTAGCTGGATGACCACATGTTGAGGCTTATAATCCTCCTCTTTTGGAACCAGGCTTATCACTTCTCATGTTGCCATTTCCTTTTTATTACAAAAATAATTATCTTAACTACTACTTTTCTATGGATTTTTCTCGATCCTAGATTAGTTAATGCTCGCCGGTGTTTTCAATTTTAAAGAGTCTAAAAATATTAAAGAAAAATCCATATATTGTCCTGTGGATTTTTCTCGAGCCCGGGCCAGTTCCTGCAAGCTAGTATTTTCAATTTTTAGGAGTCTAAAAAACTTAAAGAAAAATCCATATACTGTCCCATGGATTTTTCTCGAGCCCGAATCAGTTCCTACTCGTCAGTATTTTCAATTTTTAGGAGTTTCAAAAACATAAAGAAAACTCCACCAGGAAGATGTCCTCCTTATTCATTTATCTACATGAAAACACAATCAACTTTTTATTTTTGTTAGTAACATCAAAAGTTCTATCTAATGACACACCTATTTACAAATATGTACAAAGACAAATTAATTCACACAATCAAACTTACTGTAGTGGGTCAGTAGGAGGAGAAACCCCCTTGCTTACCAATTGCATTTCGGAATTTTGAAGAACATGTTTGACAAAATCCTCTTTGGATAGAGGCTTATGATAAACGTTCAATCGATGCCCATTTATGACAAAGGGATTTTGATTCTCATCAATAGTATTTATCTCAACTGAACCATTGTCATAAACTGTATCAAATTCATAGGGTCCCAACCATCTAGTAGACAATTTACCTTTAAAATTATTGAACCTACTATCATACAGGAGGTCCCAATCACATGACTAAAAAGACTTCTTATTGATGTACTTGTCGTGCCATTTAGTCCTTTGTTCTTGTATAAGGGTTGTCCTTTGAAGAGTATCTTGTATGATCTCATCATGCTCATTTAATTGTAATAGCCTCTATTTTTCAGCCTCATCTAGATCCATCCCTAGTTGCATGGCAGTCCTAAAGGTTTTCACTTGAAATTCTATGGGAAGCAACATTTGCTTCCCATAAACCAACTCATAAGGTGTGTGGCATGTTTTGTTTCTCCAAAGCTATCCTATAGGCCCATAAGGCCTCAGGAAACCTATCAACCCAGTCTTTGTGATGCAGTTGAACAATCTTGGTAAGAATAGCCTCTATCACCTTGTTAGTTGATTCCACTTGCTCATTTTATTGAGGGTCATAAGGTGAATATTTTCTATGTTGTATTCTGTATTATTCAGTAAGAGATTTGACCAAATTGGAGGTGAATTGGGTTCCTTGGTCAATTACTATTTCTCGAGGTACATCGAAATGAGTAAATGTTTCTTCGAAGAGAAATTCTACAACAGATTGTTCATTAGCAGAATATAAAGCTTTAGCTTCCACCCATTTGGTCACATAATCTGTGCAGACCAAGATGTACTTATTCCTTCGAGACATAGGGTTAATGGTTCCTACAAAATCCAAAGCCCATTTTTCAAAAGGCTCAATTACTACCTGAGCTTGGAGGGGCATCTCATCAACTGCAGTAGGTTTTTCCATCCTTTGGCAGCCATCACAACTAGCCACATACTTGTTTGCAGACTTGAAAATAGTTGGCCAATAGTAGTCGGACTGTAAGATCTTGTATGATTTCCTTTTATTAGCAAAATGGCCTCCACATGGGCCATCATGATAGGATTTGAATATATCATGCATCTCATCCTCCTGAACACACCTTTTGATCACCAAATTAGGCCAAGTTTGTTATAAGAAATCATTATGCCACATATAATTGGCACTTAGCTAGACAATTCTTTGTTTTTCTCAGGAAGACAGATTCCGAGGTAGCTTTCCTATTACAAGATAGTTGGCTACATCTGCATACCAAGGAATGTAAGTAGAAATAGAAAATAAATTATCATCTACTGGAGTATTATCACCTGTATGAATGAGTCTAGATAAGAAATCAGAAACCAAATTATCTTTTCCAATCCTATCAATAATGGTGATATTGAATTCTTGCAGTAATAAAAGCCATCTAGTTACTCTAGCATTTGTAACAAGATTGTTCATCAAAAATCTTATGGCTGAATGGTCGGTATGTACAAAAACTTCATACCATGTTATGTAGTGTTTGAACTTGTTAATGGCATGTACTACTGACAAAAATTATTTTTCAGTGACAGTGTAATTTACTTCAGTAGGTGAAATATTCTTGCTGACAAAGTATATAGCATATGGAATATGGCCTTCCCTTTGTCCTAAAACAAGCCCCAAAGTTGTATCTAAGTCATCTATGTAAATATGAAAAGGAAGAGACCAGTTTGGTCCTCTCAAAATAGGGGCACTTGACAACTTTGTTTTCAAAATTTCAAAGGAGATTTGACATTGTTCATTCCAACAAAATTCAAGCTCTTTTACTAACAGTTTGAACAATGGGGCATCTAGATTTGTAAAATTTTGAATGAACCTCCTATAATAACCAACATGCCCTAAAAATCTTATGACTTATTACTGTGAGCTAGGGATTTTGATTTGGGAAATGATGTCAATCTTGGCAGGGTCTACTCTTATTCCGGTACCAGAGATGTGGTGACCTAAAACAATTCCTCCAGTGAGAATCATTCTATATTATTCATGACTGAGGGAAAGGTTGGCTTCTTTACACCTAATCAATACTTTCTCCAAATTGTTCAATGGCTGCTAGAAATCATCCCCATACACTATTAATTTATCCATGTAGACTTCTACACAGTCATGGGTCAAATCAGAGAAAATGGCCAAGACAACCCTTTGAAAGGTAGAAGGAGCATTACACAAACCAAAAGGAAGACGCCTATAGGCATAGGTCCACCATGGGAAAGTAAATGTGGTTTTTTCCTGGTCTTCTGGTGAAATTTGGATTTGATTGTAACCACTAAACCCATCCAAGAAATAAAAATACCTCTTCCCAGACAAAGTGTCCAAGAACTGGTTTATGAAAGACAAAGGAAAGTAATCTTTGTAGATAGCCTTGTTCAATTCTCGAAAGTCCACACAAATAATCCATTTACCATTTTTCTTAGGGACAATAACTAATGGGGATACCCACTTGCTATCTGATATAGGGTAAATTAAATTGGCTTGCAAGAGTTTTTGGAGTTCTTCGTTCACTATGTATTTCAAGGATGAATTCATTCTTCTTTGGGGTTGCCTAACAATTTTGATCTAGTCATTAGTGTAAATACGATGCATACAAGTGTCTGGGTGGATCCCTTTCATGTTAGAGTAATCCCATGCAAAAGCACCAGATTGTCCTTGAATCACTTGTATCAACTTTTGTTGTTGATTTGTTTCTAAGATAGCATTGATATACAAAGATTTTCCAGGACTGATTTCAATGGCCTGGATAGTTGATTCTTTCCCTTCATCTACTTGTGAAATGATGGCTACTGTAGATGTGGAGGAGTGCCAAATTTCCTGGAATTCAAAGCTAAAGATATGTGTATATTCAAGAAAAGATTGAGGGTACTCAATGCATTATGTATCAACCAAAAACAGGCTTAATAGTTTCTCTTCATTTTTCTCTTGAACTCTTTTTACTTGTTCAAGTGTCAACAAGGGATGAGTATAGTCCTCCTCCCCATAAGTATTCTCCAACCAGAGGGGAACTTCAATGATTGGTTGAGCGAGGAAAGAGGATAAGTTTTTGATTTTGAGTGACATTGGAAATTGTCATCTCTCTAGACCGACAACTCATAAACGCATCAGCAGTGGCCAACCAAGGTCAGCAAAGTACTACTGGATGTCCTGGTTTGGCTGATTTAGGATGAATCACAAAGAAATCCACAAGGTATTCCCAAGAGGCCAATGTAACTGTTATATCATCTAAAATTCCTATTGGGGTGATGACTGTTTTGTCTTCTAGTTCTAGAAAAGTCTATGTTGGTCTTAGGTGATTTAGTTGCAGTGTTTTCATGGTGTCAACCGACATAAAATTTATTGTTGACCCTAGATCAATAATTTTGTTTGGAAAATAAACACTGTTAATTTCTATGGTTACCACTGGGTTTCCTGGATCACTATATTTGGATGGCATTTCTGATATAAATTTTGATAACTGTCCAACCACCTGTATGACAAAAGGCTCCTTCTTCTTCCTCCCTTGATTTTTAATGAAAATATCCCTTACAATCTTATCATAAATAGGTATATCCTTGATGGCCTGAAGTAGGGGAATCTTCACATATATGTTTCTAATTTCAGTCTCTAGATTGTGTCCTAGAGGTTCCTTAAATTTCTTCATAAGTAACCTTTTTGGAAAAGGAGGAGGATTAGTTTTTTGAGGCATTTCTGCTGGGTGAGAAGTGTGAGGAGGAGTTTCCTGTTTTATAGGGGTGTTTCTTTCTTCATTCAATTGGTTATCCAATTGTTCTTCTTCTTGAAATGCTTTATTATCTATTTTTTTTTCTTCTTGAACTGCTTGATTATCTACTTGTTCTTCTTCTTGAATAAACACAGTAGGATTTGTTTTATTTACAACCCTCCCTGATCTTAACTCAATTTCATTAAATGAAGTAGGAGTTATCACATAAGTGGGGAAGGTTTGTACCTAAAGATTGTGTACAGGTTGTGTGGGTCTATTATTTGGATTAGGAATAGGTTGTGTAGGAATAGGGGTAGGCCGAGGAGGGTTTGGGATGGGTGAATCTTGCATTTGTTGTTGTATATTTGGATTCATAGGTAGTGCAAGTTGTTTCTGCAACTATGGAGGTGGAGGAATATGGGGGATTAAATCTCTTGAGCAACTGAGAAATATTAGAAGGGTATTATGGGTAGGCGGGAAAGTTTGTTGGTTGAAAGGTAAGATTCCCATATGCAGGCCCTCTCCATCCTTGTTTCCAAGGCTGGATCTGTGGTTGTTGTGGTGACCATTGAGAATAAGACATTGGAGGCACCCATTGCTATTGTGAATATTGTGTGGTAGGATCTACAAACATATTGGGATTTTGTTGTCTCCATGGCCTCTTGGGAGGGATATGATGTTTCATGAGGTTCTCCCCCTCCCTTGAAAATGGATTTAATTATAGGTAAAGAAGGGAACTCATTGGTAGGGTGATATTCTATACAGAGGCCACAGATTTCGATAACATTAAGGGGGAATTCCTTTTCAATATGCCTTTTTCTACACCGAGGACAGAAAATTGCCAAAGTAGCATTTTCTTCTTGTTGTTTTGTTTTAATTTTGATGGTATCAAGTTGGGAACTGATGGTTTTTAGGATTTATGTTTTAAATTTTTCTAGTATATTCCCCAGTTCAATCCTAGTAACACCTCCTGGTGTAGGTTTAGTAATTTTGTTTGTAGGATCCCTTACACTTTTTCCTATTTTGGCTTGACTGCGGGAGTATCTTTTACAATACACTGTTATGTCTGCAAATAGATTTTGGTACACATATCCATAACTCATGATGTTTAGTACTTCAATGCAGTCATCCCTCACACCTTTTAGGAAGATGGTCCTAACTATGGTTGTGTCTAAGAAAAATTGATTTGTCTTTTGGTAGTTGTATAGGAACCTTTCTAAGTAATCTTCCAAAATTTCTTCCTCAGATTGCTGCATTTTAAATATGGCATTCCTAGCATCGCTAGGTCTACAATAATATTGATATTTATGAAGTAAAGTCTCCTTCATACCATCCAAAGATAAGATAGTGTGTTATCCTAGGCTCATAAACCACCTTAGTGCTGAGTCTTTTAGTGTGGTTGGAAAGAGTTTTTTTTTTTATGCATTATTAGTGTAATTATAACTCCTACGTAGTATATCAAATTCAAACAAAAATGAATCTGGATATTCTGTTGACATACCATGGAAGTGAGGTAGTGAGGATAATGGAATGTTCTTCATAGAAATGTCTCTGATGATGTATAATATTGGGAATCCAAATGTCTTTGTTTCATTGGCCACATTTCCTTATTCTTTTTCCATATCTCCGAACAAGTTGTAGGGTGTTGGTGATGTCTCCCCACTAAGTGATGGTTCAACAACTGGGTTGTTTGGCATGTCTAATTGTTCCAATACCTTATGTGTTTCCCCAATGGCAGATGCAACTTCTTCTATCACTACCTTTGTCTCTTTTCCAACTCCTCCTTCTAATCGGGCCGCCAATGCTTCCCCTCTTTCTTGTTGTATTATGCTTTAAATATGAACAATGGCTTCATATTTAGTGCCTTTGGTTGTTGTTTCAATTGCTTCCTTTGAACTTTCTCCTCTGAGAATTTTTATTGCACAAATTTTAGATGAATTNGGGGTTTCTTGTTGTTTGTTTTTCTAATTTTTCTAAAATTTTGGAAGCAATAAATATTCCTTTATTATCCCTATATCTACTCATAAAAGGAGAAACTCTAAAACTAGTGAAACACAAAATTTTAACTACTAAAGGTAATAGGACAACCTGAATTTGGAGAAACCCCACCAAAGTGGATTCGTATGTTCTTACCTATCGTCTTACCGTCTTCTCTCCACCCTCAGATTTTCCTTAAATCCAATCCAAATTTGTCAAACTCAAAATGCTACCTATTATTGTTTACAACTCCCCAACAACGGCACCAAAATGTTGGTGTATAAATATGCTTAGTATATTACACTCATTTATATGTCAATCCAATATTCGTAATCGAAAGAGTTGTTACACTATATGTGCCGAAAAAAGATAACCTATCTATGTCTGTTGTATCTAGCTCAAGAAGGAAATAATTAATAGCATAACACTCTGTTTCTAGAATTTCTAAATGCTTAACACAAATTTAAACTCGGAAGATAAAACTAATCACAAAACTCTCAAACAAACACTCAATTGAAAATGATTTTTCTTAGATGACAAGTCTATTCATTACAGTCTCATGAAATGAAGAGATGAACTTAAGATCTTGTCCCCTATAGCAATTGAAAACAAAAATCAACAATCCACTCTTAGACAGAGATCAATCATAACTCTATTCAATCCAATCAAACCTTCTTTAGTACAGGAAACAACCAACATGATTGAGAGACTTCATTATATGGAACATTAAGGTGAGAGATGAAGTCTTATGGTTCCTGTGCCTACTAAGAACACCATAGTTACAAACTCAAAACAATAACATTCACTTGCTTAACAATCCCACACATCAAACTCTTATCAATTAAATATTAATTTGCGAAAATGGAAAGGGAACTATCTACTCTGTCCAATGTCTAATTACTCACACTGATTCAAAATCAAATAACTCTATACTAAACTTAAAATGCATTTGAAATCATTTACAACACACAACTGTTAAATATTCACACTCACACAATCACACAAAACCATGTACATGGAGGTTTACCTTGGTTGGGGTGGTGGGCCCTTACCGAACCAACAAGGTAACTCTAAAGAGATAACACACTAAAACACTTTACTCATGCTCATGAATTGCACAACAAATCATTTGTATTCCTTCAATTTGTAGATTGAATCAACAATTCAACATTTTGTACATCATGACAATCTGTATCATTCTTTACTTGCTACTTGCTTCATTAAATCATTACTACCTATCGTCTATACAACATCCCTTATAAAGAAGGTGAGTTTTTATTACCAAGATCTAAAGATAATTATCAAATGGTTTTAAAATATTACAATTGGCAATTCATATCGAATATCTAGGGATGGACTTCATCCTCATGACATGAAGTGCATGAGTGATGAATTCTATCGTGATCTCAAAAACTACTTCAAGAGACTTCTATCCAACTGACTTCTTCAAATATCCATCATCATACTCATTCAACATGTAAATCCTGTAGACAGGGGTTTAGTATAGGATGAACATAGTCACGACCATGAGTATCTGATTAGGTGAAAAGGCAGTACCAGAATAGGCGTGAGACTGGTACCAGATGAGGCACTAGGCTAGAGGTAACGGATGCGGTGCTGAGTTGGTGGTACCAGAATAGATGATTTGTTGGTAATGTAATACATGTTGAGAGGGTAGTACTAGAATAGGTTCTTTAACGGGTAGTACTGGAAGAGGCGTTGTGGAGTACTGGAATAGGTGGAGCATCGGTATTGGATCAGACAGGGTACCGGATCCAATGGAGTACCGGATCATGCTATGGTTGCAATACTGGATCAGTGAAGTACCAGATGAAGTTGTTTAAGAGACAAAGTGATTAGGAACATACATAATCAATCATTTAATCGATTTTAATCAAGAAAATCAAACAAATCACGTGTTTACATAAGTTACCTCTTTATTCATATGGACAAGGTCACAAAGTGGATTCGTGGAGGAGATGGTCAATTATCTACACATAGCATACATAAAATAGGCTCAGACAGATGGTAATATAGGATACTAGAAGTGTCAAAATGGAGACTCAACAGGCACCATTGTAGGTGAGGAAACAATAACATCTTTATCTTCTGCAATCTGCTTCAGTTGGATAGAAAGGTATCGGGACAAGGCTGTAGTGGTTGCAGTGTCCTTTTGTTCACCTTTTGAACAGATTGTGAAGAGGCTGAATTTTACATTATGAGAGATTATCTTGTGGCATTTTTTTGGTGTAACAATAGTCGGAAATACCTCTGGTATCCTGTAGAGATGACCCCCTAGAGTAACAATGACACTACAGGGTCGAGACTCATAAAAAACATGACGTTTACACATATATGGTTGGCCCAAAAGAATATCACAGACATCCATTGGGGAAAAATCACATAATACCTCATCCTTGAAGGGCTGGATGTCGTATGACAATTGGCACCATTGGTTGACATGGAGATCTCATCCCTGGTGAAGCCACCCAATGTTGTATGGTTGTGGGTGTGTTTTTGTTGACAATCCCAATTGTTTGACGACCTCTACTGAGATGAGATTATTCTGTCTTCCACTATAAACAATGAAATGCAATGGGGTGCCCTTCACCCACATCTTTGAATGGAAGAGGAACTCCCCCTCTTCACGATCTGTTGGTTCTTTTGGTTGAATTGTTGTGGTCACAACAATAGGAGTGGGGTCTGCATCAATGATTTGTCTTCTGCCAGTATTTTCTGAATCATATTCTGAATCTGGGTTCAACTCTTTTTCTTTGATATCGGACACCTTTGAGAGAAATTCATCGGTGTTGTGCCAGGGAATTTTGTGGAAGTCACACCACTTTCTAGTTTCATTCTTCATCTTTCCCTTACCCTTCTTTTCCTATGGCTTGGACTGGTTTTCGAGAGGATGTTTGTTAGTTTTGTATTTATCATACTTTGGTGGTTTCATATTTGCAGACCCGAACTCCCTTTTTTTTTATGCTTAAATTTTTGCTCGATTTTGATAGCATATTGATAAGCAACTCCCAATGATGAGATGTCCAGAAACTCCATTTCAGTTTGGATGTACCCATGTAGAACCCCGCGGTATTTCATAACCAAATGTTTCTCATAATATTTGATACCATCTTGGTGCACAAGGTATGGAAGGTATTATTGAACTATGGCACTACTTGGCCCCTCTCTTGAAGCAGCATGGTCCATCTCATGTACTGGTCATCATAGTTACCAACAGGGTAATATTGTTCCTTGACCTCGTCCATAAAAAAATATCAAGTGGGTTTGGCCCCATATATTCCAGACTCCTCTATGTATATTTTCTCCCAGTAAGTTTTCCACCAATTTTTTACATGGGGGAGAGCCTTAGGGAGTGCAAAGGTGATCGTTTCCCTGTCGAAAAAATTATGAACAGAGAAATAACCTTCTAGTAGATTTAACCATTTTCTAGGGAATCCACATCTATCTGACCTTTAAATACTGTAATATAAAAATTAACTTGTACCTTGAAAGGAGAGGTGCAGTGGTCGCTTGATGAATACGTGCCTATCATTATTGGCAGGAATTGAAGGATGTGGGAAAAATTCTCCATCATTTCATCCCTCTGTCACGTGAGAGCTTTCTCAAACAACAGGTTAATATAATATTTTTCTCTGTTGTTTTTCTTTACTTCCACCATGGTGAGTTTCTTGGGTGTTTGAAAGTGATTGTCCTCAAGAGAGACAATATCAAGACCCAACTTTCTATACTCAGACCTTGTCGGGGACAAGCACTGAAAAACTATCAAGAGCATCCTGCTCTGATACCACTGATCCAGATTATTTTGAGCACAAAATGAGAATGGAGATATAATAAAGAAATATATAGAGATATTGCAAGATATACATTAATATAACAAATATATATTAGATGTATATAACAAGGGGAACAAGTATACAATAATACACAATTTTTATTAATGACTGAAATGGACAGAACTGTAAAATTACAGAGTGAAAGACTCACTAGAATGGTGGAATCTTATCTCTAAGAAGCGATGTGATGGATACACTCATTCGCAAGAATATGATTGCTACAATGAGGCTCCAAAGTAATTTTTAACATAAATAAAATCCAAAACCCTAACCCTGGAAGATGAAAAACCAACATTGTTTTGGACCCTAGTTTGGGTAGTTTGGTGTATCAACTTCCCGAGGGCGTAACTTTGGAACAAAGTATCCGTTTGGGGTGCACGATATTTCATTGGAAAGGTATCGATGAGGAGATTCATTTAAAGGGATCAATCATAGCCTTTGGCTATCATTGAGGTGGCCTGTCATGAAAAAGGGTTGTTTAGGCCCTCAAAATGGCCTCAGAAGTTTAGGAACCAAAAAAATGCTAAAAATAGTAAGTTGCCAACAAATTGTTTTGAGCTAGTGGAAGAGGTGGGTGGCCACCAATATCCACCTGGATCAACACCATTTAGAATATCCCCCACACTCAAGTACCAAACTATTTTTCTTGGTTTATGTTCCTTGCGAAGGGAAAATGAAAAGTGGCTTTGGAATAAAAGAATGGGTCATATGAACTTTGACAATCTTGTCAAAATCAGCAGAAAGAAAGCGGTAAGAGAAATGCCTAAAATTTCATAACCAACAATACTATGTGCAAGCACTATCTACATGGAAAACAAATAAAAACTGAGTTCAGAACAAAGGAATACTATACAACTAAACCTTTTTAGATTGTACACACCATTCTATGTGGTCCGATGAGAACAAAAGGGATGAATGGTGAACAATAAATACTTCATGCTACTTATTGATGATTTTACAAGAATGACCATATTCTGTTTTCTTAAGGAAAAGTCAGAGGCATTTGAATGTTTCAGGATATTCAAAGAGATGGTTGAAAATGATATTGATTTGAAAATAAATTTCTTGAGATCAGACAATGGAGGTGAGTTCACATCAAAAGAGTTCATGGAATTTTGTGAAGATCACGAAATAAAAAGGCAATTCTCAACAGTTAGGACACCTCAAAAAAATGGAGTCATTGAAATGAAGAACACAACTGTATAGGATATGTCCATAACCATGTTGTAAGATTCCAAATTGAGTAATATATTTTAGGTACAATAAGTACATACAATCATTCATATGTTGAACATGGGAATGCTTAGAAGTAATAGTGGCAATACTCCATATGAGCTATGGAAGGGAAGATCGATGAATGTCGAACACTTTAGAGTGTTTGGAAGAAAATGTTACATAAAAAGAGAAGATAACAAGATTGAAAAGTTTGACTCTTGAGTTGATAAAGGAATATTGGTTGGATACTCAAGAAAAATAAAGGCATACAAATGTAACAACATAAGACTCAACAGAATAGTGGAAAGCATAAATGTAAATATTTATGAAACAAATGTGTTGAAGACCAAAGAAGAAAGAAGAAATTCAAAAGAGCCGAAAGCATAAGAAGAACTAAAAGAGGAAGAGGTAGAAGAATAATAACAACAACACAAAGAAGAGAAGCAGCTAGAAGTAGAACAAGAAGAAAATGATTGATGGAATATCCAACAATACTGAGAGGGGGGGGGGCGTGAATCAGTATTGCCTACTTTTTCTTATTAATTCCATCATTATTAAGAACACACATCAACTATTCAATTATGCAATATATGATGAACAACAAACCCTTGTGAACACAATATTTTATTGTGGAACCCAACAGGGAAAAACACCAACTCTTTTCTCATTAATAAATTGTTCTTTTACAAAATTGTTTTCAAGCTACAACTTGATGGAGAGATTGTGACCTAGTTTCTTCAGCTACGACTGAAGGGATGCTTCCACGCCCAATTTACTAGTTACAAATGGAAGGAGGCTACGACCCCCTAGTTTATCATCTATCACTGAAAGGATTCTTTGACACCCAATTTACCATCCACAACTGGAAGGAGGCTACAACCCCCTAGTTTATCAGCTACCATTGAAAGGATGATTTGAAAACCCTATTTACCAACTACAACTGGAAGGAGGCTAGGACCCCCTATTTAGTCAGCTGCAACTGATAGGGAAGAACCTACTCCCATGCAGGATCCAACATTCCCTTGCATCACCCAACCACCCTTAATTTCACAATGCAATTCAATCTCTTCTTCTCTTCATTGAATTTTATTCATGCAGCCATTAACACAAGTCGTATCAAATTTTGACTTTTTGACTCCGAATTATTTTCCCTTGCTCCACCCTTCCTCCCTTTATGCATGTTATAAAACTTATAACTCTTTTATTGTACTCTGTTCAAGGTGTTCATAAACACACACAGATACTATCAATTCTTTAGAATCATTAACTGTTGTACTTTCTACTTGTTTGCTGCAACCTCTTCTTATATGGTCTTCTGGTTATCTGCAGTCAAAATTCATCTCTTTCTCTATGGATTCTATCATTTAATCTTCAATGAATCTGTTGCAATCTAATAAAGGTATTTTATATCAAATACTAGATTGCATAATTGTTTCTTTGTCTTCTTCTGTTCTTGATATTCAATAAGACAATGACAGGCCCATTAGAACCAATAGTTCTTCTTCTTGAACTCTGCTTTTGTTTTGATATTCTTTTCTGAACTCCAGAGACACTTTCTTCTCAGCACTCTTTCTCGTTTATATATTCTTCCAACTGGTGTGAGCTATCAAACATTGTTTCCTTTGCTTGGACCATCGCACCTCTTCATTTAACAATAATCTCATTTGTCTTTCTTTATCTAAATATTTATCGAGAAGCCCTTTCAATTTAATGAAAAAGATTTTCATCAAATGATCACAGGTACGGATTGATTTCATTTAAATTAATTTCAAATCTCTACAAATAATACAAAAAATGAGTTCTGTTGAGGCACTTCCTTCCAACCATTTACATATGACCATATGCGCAGGACCATGGGTTTATTAATTTAAGTGTTGATTCATCTTTCGCCGTTTGTTTATTTATTCCATACGACCTCAAGTGGTGACCAGATGCTATCCCAAGCGAGTGCTTGATCACTTATCAAAATCAATCATGAATTTTTAATCTCCCGATGAGATGGATGACTGTCGGTACTTTGAGACTTCGTCCCTCATGAATTGCAACCTTTTTACAAATATCACGAATAAAAGATGTGTGTCCATAATCTTCAACAATTGAGAATACTCCTGAAGTGTTCTTCATCTCGGATGAATCATGTCCACTTCAGGACTTCGGCCTTCAAGACTTTGGGACTTTTAGAATTTGTTGCTGGTGAAACTCCGGAAGTAAAAGCTTCTGGAGTGATGTAACTTGCTGACGTTACTTGTTGACATGGAACTTTATGAGTGGCTTCCATGTGTCACCTATATTTGTGGCTTATGTATGCTTAAAGTACCTATGGGACCTTGACACTTGTCATTAGCTGATTACACCACGTGTCCTTGATGATGTCATTGTTGATGATGTGGGCTCTTAATGTGAGTAATACGTATCTTATCCTCATGACTTTGGAACTTCGGCCTTCGGGACTTCGGGTAATTCAATTTCTCCACATCCATATTCTCCCGAAGTAATATTCCTCGAAGTGTAATCCTCGAGTAACTTTGACTTCATCTAATGGTCATTCTTTATCCTGAAAAGGATTAACACGATTCAACGACTATCGAGAATTAAACTATTCGATATTTCAGGCCTTTGGCCTTGAGTATCCTATCCTTCTATTTTCCTCTATCTGATGGTCAGGATATATTTCGAAGTGTTTCCTTAGATCAGACGAATTACATTTATTTCGGGACTTTTGTGGATTACTTTGTCCTTCCACTAAACATGATCTGGCAGTCTTGATATCTCCTGAAGTGTTCTTCATATCAGACGGTTGACATTTTCTTCGGTACTTAGGCCTTTGGGTGGTCTTACTTCAACCGTTTTCTCCCTAAGTGGTCAGTATCGAAGTTGACCATTTCTACCTTGGCACGCTCTGAATAGATCAGACAGTCCTCATTTACTTTGGGACTTCGTATCAGATAGTCCTCATTTACTTCAGGACTTCAGGGCTTTGGTCTTCGTCTTTTCTTATCCTATCCTTCCACTTAAGTTGATCTAACGATTGATGGGATTGTGGAAATGTAACTTGCGTGTGGTTTAATTTGTCACCCAAAATCCACATTTGAAGTTTTGTGATTGTTGGTGAGTTAACCACAGTCATCAATATTTGAATCGTTGAGATCCGACGATCTAGAATAATTGAGGGATTGGAAATAATGTATAGTTTAATTCTCACTTCGTGCTCCACAATCAATCCCTGCCCTTGATCTGGTGCTTGCGAATCCAAGGGTCATGACTTAATATGATCATTCGGTGGATCAATGTTGTCCCTTGACCAAGTTTTGGGAGATTCTTGGTCATGTTGACCTATTTTGGACTTCGACATCCTGTCGAAGGAGGAGCATAAGACAAAGTGGAGATCACAAGATATCGACCCCTTTTTGGGTCCTTTTTGGGTTTTTGTGATTATGTAATAGGATTGGGATGTCAGTCCATGGTTTTAACCATGCTTAGGACTATTTTTTAATATATAAATAGATGTCTAGGAAATATAAGGAAGAGCATATATGTGATGTTAGGTTGCTAGTCAGATGAAAATGTATGCTAAGTGCAAGTAGAGTCTGTAAGTGCTTTGTGCATGACTGTAAGAGACTTGTAGAGATAAGTGCAAGAGGTTGTAGCGGATGGTGGAAGGCTTTGTGTTGTAACACGAAGAAGAAGGATCTAGCGAGTTGCACAGATCTTTTGTCTTATGCGAAGAAGGGTTTAGAGGCTCTATGCATGTAACCTATTGAGAAGCTAATGAAGAAGAAGAATTGGTGGAAATAACCCCAGGGTGGGGGTGAACCACGTAAATATTGTGTTACTCTGCTCTGTGTGATGTTATGATGTGTTTATATGTTATTTTATAAGTGGTTTGAGATGATTAGATAAACCTGCTTATGCTTAGTGCTAATGAGATGTGAGAATGTTAGATCTGAACTGTACGAACATGTTTAGTGCTTGATTTGTTAGATCTAGTCTATTTACCTATGCTAAGTGATTAAATACATTATATCAGTATGAATGTTGCAAAGCTCTTTTTTATCAGCGAAGTAAATATTGATTGCATCTTGAGGAGCTGATGGTGCTAAGTGCTCTATTAAGTATCATAATCACAGATCTATGTCCCAGCTAAGGTTGCAGACACCTGATTCTCACAACCACCCCTGTCTCTACCTTGGGTGAGACTTCATCTTCTTCACAGGTGTTTCCGAAAGGTTCGGTAGTTAGGGTTTTTTTGGTGTGTTGTTGTAGCCTTGAACCCTGGGTCTGCCCCTATGCCAAAAAATGGTTCTGTTGTCGAGACCTGAAACTATGATTGTTGGGAACTGATAAAGAAGAAGCTTTGTGAAAATATTCATCCTGAAGTTGCGAAATCTCTGTGCGTAGATAGGTTTCCCTAGTGCACAGTATTTTACTTAACCTATGAAGATTTGTGCCAAGAGGAAGGTTATATCTGAAGAAAAGAGGCCAGATTTGAAGAAAAGAGGTCAAATATGAAGAAAAGAGGTAAGAACTAAAAGCTCTGTGATTTGATAAAGGTAATAATAGTGAAAAGATTTAGATCTGAAGGCTTTGTACTCCGTAAAAGTAAGATAAGTGGAAATGTTTTTTTCTAAAGTATGGATCTAGGTATGTTTGATAGGTTCTATCCTAGCTTGAAAACTAGGGCACTAATAGATGAAAGAAGGCTTGATATGAGTAGATCTGATAAGAATAGTGAAAGATATGATATACCTATGAATAGAAAGAATGTTTGGACTAACAAATGGATGCAGGATCCTAGAAATCATTTTTTGCAGGTTGGCCCCTATGATCCTAGCATGCAGTACAAGAGGAGATGGGGATCATTTAAAAGAAAGAGAGGACTAACCCTTTGTTACAGTTGCAGAAGACTGGAACATCTTGCTAAGGAATGCCCTGCCAGAAGACCTAGTTGTCTTTGTGTTAGCGATATTTCTTGTATAAGGGGGTAGAATGCAAAAGATTGGGTAAAAAACTCACTTGTCCTAAGTTCTGGGTGATAATACGCCCTCGGTAAACCATGTGAAAAATCTAATGGTCGCGATTCACGCGCCCAAATCAATGGCACACAGCGAATTCTGGACCCCCCCTACCTTTCTACCTTTAAGCGGGGGGCGTCCGGAATCGGGAGCGCACCTCTCCAACGGTCCAGATGAGCACGCCCAGATCAACGACAATGAAGACCATTCCGGACCCCCCCC
>SNQJ01S0034445.1:90257-101273 GCA_010110895.2 Picea sitchensis | reverse complement strand
GGGGGTCCGGAATCGTGGATGCAGTTTTCCAACAGCCACGATCGATGAGCCCGGATCAACGGCTCAAGCGCGACCCCGACCTCCTCAGCTGCCCTGACGTTAACCCGTGTGGGCCATATTTTCGTCATGACACCTCCCTGTCCGCCTTTCCCTTGCCGCCATGTGTCACCGTTCACCCCTCTCTCACACTTCCGGATGGCCTTTCCCTCGTCTCATCATCCATTTATCACTCGCCACGTATCCTCTTCCCTCCAGGTCAGCCTCCCGCTAAAAGATGTCCATCGCACCTGCTTCCCTACTTCCTCCTCTTAACGTCTTTTTCCATGTGTCTCTCCCAAAACCCTTCTCATGCCTTGCCACTTCTTTCGCATCCTCACAGTTTCGGCCCCTTCGCTCCATGTCCATACCCCCTCATCTTCCATGCTGGCTCCTCACGCATATCCTTTGAGCCAGTCAAGCTATTCCACATGGCGGCATGAGAAGTCTTCCATATCCCAAGGTGCTGAGCTGGCCAGATCATCCTTGATCCCAAGAAAGCATTTATTGAAGCGGTTGGTGGTGGTTAGACATCGCCTCCGCCTTAATGGGAAAGAACGGTCACGAATTTAAGGCACGTCGACTCACCGTTGGAACTGTCAAGGAATTAAGATTGCGTCTGACATAAGTTGCACGATCTTTCAGAGGTTGACTGTCAGAAGCCATGCAGACGCAAAGCTTTCAATGCAGTGTCTTGATTTTGTTGCTGTTGTTGTTTTGAGTATATGAAGGCGTTTTCGCCATTTTTGTATCTATCGATGGTTGAGCTTAGCTCCCGGTTGTAAATATTTAATGAAGCACTGATACTCTGGTTATGTATGCACTCTTGAGACTTCTTGCCTGATGAATGCCAGTTTCTTTACATCTTTGTTCCACTGTGTTAGAATTGCTCGGAATTGGAGGATCTAGTCGGGCCATAGTTGTTATAGGATGATGTTGGTAGGATCACTGTAGCAGTTATGATATTTCTAACCAGTTCTTGTGGTTTGCCCATCGCTGAGTGACTTGGAATTGGAGGATCCAGTCGAGTCCTCTTCAGCTTCTTGAGACCCTGAATCCAAGAGGATCTTGCTCAGTGTCTTTCTTCTGCAAGTAGCCGCAAGCCTGTTGCCCAAAGCTGTTTGTCCACTCTCCTCACTAAGTCTTCCACCTACTCACCCTTTTATCAACCCACTGGCTGAAGTTGGATCAAGACCTCCTTAGTCACCTTATGTACCAGACTCAGTCCCTGAGTTAGAGTGATATCTCCTCGAGTTTCCCTCCATTCGATCACCCCTTTAAAACAAATCGTGACATTAAAACTGATGGGCGTCGGGTTCTGCTCCTGCAAGCAATCCAGGAGTGACTTCCGTCGCCAACACTTTGTTGCAAATCTATGGACCACGAAGTATTGGATTTCCCTAGAATGATTGCTAAGCTTGAAAGAATCAATCTAAGACAAGAAAACCCTAAGGCATATCTAGAAAATAAGGGTATGGCAGAACCCCAGAAAGAATCAGAAAAAGTATTGATACAAATGAAAGAAACCCTGAATGACCACCAACATATCATATTATCATAGATCTTCAAAGAAAACGGATGCATTGAAGCAAGAATAGGAGACTTCGACATTGACTGTGTCCTATATGAAGAAACACATGTGAATATCATGACAGAGAGAACGTGGGAGGCTATAGGGAGTCCTTCTATGATTCCTTCACTAGGAGGAATAGGGTTATTTAGAGGAAATCTGGTAAACCTATGTGGGAGGCTATCTCAGATACCTATGAATGCAAATGGAACTTCGATAGAAGAATATTTTGAGATTATTGAATTTACTGAGGACAGTGCCCCATTTACCATGTTACTAAGAAAAACTTCAATTGAAAGAGATCAATCCAGAAGGCGATAAGAAGAAGAATCTTTGAAGAAGAAGAAACAAGAGTTAAGAGATTTCATGACTAGAAGGATTGCACACTTGACTGAAGAACAGGAGAACATATCGAAGCTATTTGACACCAGAGACCTAGATGTTGAAGTTGCAAGAACATCAAAGGACCCTCAAAAGATTGAAGTACCTATCCCAGATAAAGAAGAGGTATTACTCTTGAGTCCTAGGAAATAATCTCAATAACGTGAAGTGACTATGTCCAAAGAACATAAGAATCAGAATGAAAAAAGACATACAGAGATGAAGCTCACTGGAAAGAAGGCTAGAAATCTAAGTAAGAAGAGGGCTAAGATTGAAAAGTTACAGAAAGTTCCAGAGGGAACTTCACAGGAGGAAAATTTGCAGAATTGGAGCTTTGTCGGGATATCATAATAACGACACATGGCACTTCTCCATGGCGAAGCAATATAGTCATTGGGACATTATAACCATTTGACTGCTGCCTCGAATGGGTAGAAAGGAATTTAAGGCTCGACACTAGACCATTGGACCATGCCATAATGGAACGAACAGATTTAATGAAGGCTTCATAACCATTGCAAGAGATTCGTTGTCGAGTTACCTATTTATCCCGTCGCGCCATGCACCAAGAACACTTTTGCTAATTGAGTGTTTGAGCTTGCAGACTAAGTGAATATTTCATAGTGATCATCACCTTGTTGCCATCTCCTTCATTGTAGTGTATGAGTTAATCTTGAACCCAATCTAATTAGTCCCGAGAACATATGTCTGACGAGCTCACCACAATTGAAGAATCAGTGACAAAAGTACTCCTTGACCTGATGACTGAAAAATTCATGTCAGAGAGAGGATTATCCATAGGTGTACAAGCATCATCCATGAGAGGACTTCCATCCTCTCCATCAATTGATCAAGTTGGCCCATCCTGACCATCAGATGAGAAGCGAACTAAGCATAGGGATGATCTTGTGAATGCTAAGTTGATTCTGATCATATTACTCACCTATCTACCACCTCTGAGCGGCATAATAAATCGAGACAGTGTGCCCAGAGACTTTGAGTACACCTTGGTCACTGCGTACCTCTCTAAGGGGATACGTGTAGTTCACGCAGACCAAGAAAAGATTGCAGCATTGAAGTTTAGCGACTTCAACCTAGGTGACAAGAAGGTATACAACATGCTCGCCCCACATAAGTACCTAACCAGAACAAAGGGAAATAATTTGAAGATCGTCCCTCAGTCATGGACTATGAACCTCGCGCAGTCTACACTTCTCAATGTCATGAATATTCCTCACTTCAAAAGACACCAAGAGGTGAATGAATGTGTCAAGATGTTGTTGTCCTATTACCATGGAGGATACTTGTGGTTAAACCATTGTATCATAGTGCATCCGACGTTGATCAATTGGATCACAGGGCTAAGTATGCAAGGCCCTGACCCATAGGATTTATATCCCAGAAAAACCATAGATCGCGCTCTAGCTCAAAGGATCAAGGACACCTATGATGATGTCAAGAAGGGAACATGAGGCTACAAGGTAGCTTTTATCCAGAGTGGCACAGTGTGCCTCACCTGTCAATTGGTCATAGGAAAGTTAGTACAGAAGAACCGACCCACCCAAGTCACTGGTTTTGTAGTTGACCTCGCAGGGAAGTGTGCAGAAGGACTTTAGATGAATTGGGTGAAGTACCCAGTGAACCAATTAGAACTCGACTACAGAGAATCACAAGATCAAGGATATGAATTTCATTTTAGCTGGCTATTGATCCTGGTCTCTTTTATTGCCTAGGATATTCCGGAAGGTGCGACCTTCCCAAATATCGAGCCCTTTGAACCACTCGCCGTGAATTTTAGTACACTATGGTACTCAAGTGACATGAATAAGCAATGGAAATCAAATGTCATGTTTCATACATACTACAACCAGTTGAAGACATACATCTAGTCAGAGTCTTGCATCACTCTGAATCAGGCCCTTAATGAAGTTCAGCGCAGACTAACATTTTATTTACATCACAATGCACACTGACGAGCATAAGCAACAGTTGCAGTCATACTAAAAGATGACGGAAGAATATCTAGAAGAGATCACTAAGGAATGTTCGGTGGACCTCCTTGTTCCAACAGACCCTGTGGATATATCCAGAAACAACGCAGGATACACCCAGACCTAGCCAGACAAAAAATACTGAAGAAGTACATGATTTAATAAGTGCCTCAGTGAAGACTGTTTCTATATCACCAGGGAAAGGAGGTGATGGAAAAGAGATAAATGGTACAGAAGATGAACATAAGAAATAATAAGTAACACCACCCAGAGATGAGGAGGACGCCTCAAGGAAAAGGAAGGTTTCCCCTCCTAAGCCTTCTTCCCAGAAGAAATCGAAAGCCTCTATGACTAAAATGTAGACTACCCTCACCTCATATGATTTTGACTTCATCATAGCAGCCTTGAACGATGCTTCGCTGGAAATAGAAGACAAGGAATATGCTAAGAAAGAGGATATATACAATCAAATTAAGGACAAGATCCAAGGGGTGTAGTAGGCACTACTATCCAACTACGCAGTCTCCACTGCACCTCTGCTATTAGGAACACTAATACTGGGAGATGAGCCATCTCAACTCCATCGAATAGATGATATAGTCGAAGCTCGCCTTCGATGAGCACAAGCCACCTACGCTTTGACACAAGTACAGGGAGTACTTTTCGAACAATGAAATGCTGTGGAATGGGAAAATATTTCTCTCCAAGCAAAGTGGGATGAATAAAAGGCACAACTGCAGCAAGGCAAGGAACAGTTGCTAGCAGAGAAACTTACAGTAAAGGAATCGGTCAACATAGCACTTCGCTCTATGAAAGTCGTAGAAATAAAGGTAGAGGATCAAGTCATGAAGCAAGTATATCAGCTCACAGAAGCCATCCAACAACTCTAGCAACACATAGCATATTTAGAGCTATGCACTGTGCCTGAGACCCCACAAGATGTAAGGTACCAATGAGAAGAAACTGCCCACAATGTAGTTGATAGACTAAAATCTCTTACCCTGGAATGCAAACAGTTGAGTAACCACAACGCCCAAACATCATAGAACCTCACCGAGAATCTGGAATTGCAGGCATTGGAGTCACAGCTCAAGGAAGAGAAGCAGCACACAGACACACTAGAGGCACAACTTAAGGTCCTGTCAGTCATAGAAAGAATGAAGCGGTCTCAAGGGAAGTGCACCACCGAACAAAATATCCATACGATGCAAATTAAAGTTATGGAAGTCACTCAACGACTCTAACTAGTACAAGATAAGACATGCCAATTTTTCACAAAGGTCGAGAGCCGAGGAGCACAGCTAGAATAGGTGGTCACCACAACAAAACAATGCCTAGAAGGACCTATCAATGACACGGTAATCCAAGAGTTCATTGAGCAATAGGTTGTCACATAACAGCAATTCGAAGCATCTCGAGCCAAGTTCAAGGCTTTCGAGGTAGAACTAGTCAAACCATAGTGACTAGGGACAAGTCACAGGTAAGTGTTGGGGGCCTGTTGGCCCTTGACCAAGTTTTGGGAGATTCCTGGTCATGTTGACCTATTTTGGACTTCGACAGCCTGTCGAAGGAGGAACACAAGAAAAAGTGGATATCATGGGATCTCGGCCCCTTTTTAGGTCCTTTTTGGGTTTTTGGGATTATGTAACAGGATTGGGATGTCGGCCCATGGGTTTACCCATGCTTAGGCCTATTTTGTAATATATAAATAGATGTCTAGGCAATATAAGGAAGAGAATATATGTGATGTTAGGCCGCTAGTCAGATGAAAATGTATGCTAAGTGCAAGTAGAGTCTGTAAGTTCTTTGTGCATGACTGTAAGAGACTTGCAGAGCTAAGTGCAAGAGGTTGTAGCGGATGGTGGAAGGCTTTGTGCTATAACGCAAGGAATAAGGATTTAGTGAGCTGCGCATATCTTCTGTCCTATGCGGAGAAGGGTTTGGAGGCTCTGTGCATGTAACCTATTGAGAATATATAAAGAATAAGAGTTGGTGGACGTAACCCCAGGGTGGGGGTGAACCACGTAAATACTGTGTTACTCTGCTCTGTGTGATGTGTTGATGTGTTTATATGTTATTTGCTAAGTGATTTGAGATGATTAGATAAAATTTCTTATGCTTAGTGCTAATGATATGTGAGAATGGTAGATCTGATCTATACGAACATGTTTAGTGCTTGATCTATTAGATCTGGTCTATTTACCTATGTGTTGACGGATGAAATTGACCGTCCGTCAACTGGAAGAGTGGAACAGGTCCGGGGTTGTCTAATAACCCAAGCCATTTGGTATGAACCACCCTGACAGGTTTAGCGGCTCTGTTAGACGATCTAAGTCCTAAGAAAACAAAATAAAACTACTCTAAACTAACTAATCTAACTAAAACTAACTATTAAACAAACTAAACTAATCTAACTAAAAATAACTATTAAAACAAACTAAACTAATCTAACTATCCTATATATACAATCTACTATCTAATACTATACTAACTCTAACTAATTAAATATCTAACTACTAACAGAAATAAATCTTATTCACAAAATGTACAATATCTACAATTTACAGATTTGAACGAAAACCTGAAAAACTCATTTGTATTCTGCCCTAAGACAGAGAGAGATATCTTTTGTTGATTTTATAATTTTATGAACAAGAAATCAAACAAAAACTAACTAAACTAAACGACTAATATACTAATTCTAAATCTAAACTACACATAAAACTAAACTACTTAAATTATACTAAACAAATTAACGAAAATAAATCACAAACTGACTTGGAGAAACGCTCCAGATTTGTCCTGTATGAAATGATGGTCTTAGCTAATCGGAGGGAGAAAACCCGCACCGAATTATCTAGGAGCTCCTTGTAAACAGAAAGCTGAAGTGCTCTTCAAATATGATTACAGGACAAACAAGACATAAAAATCACAGCAACCAAATGATTTATAAATCTTCACAATTAGATAAACCTGTATGCAAAGACTTATACAAAATGATTCAATTAATGAAGAAGAGAAATCTGTGATTCACTAACTGAAACAAAGTAATTGTTGTACTTTTAAGTAATGAAAGAAGTCAGATATGGATATCACATTAATTAAATCATATCATTTTTCAACAGATTATGATAGCTAAAGTAGTCTATAATCAACTGCAAACGACATTCATAAACTTGAAACAAAAGATTGATATTATGAAAGTGAAAGCTGTAGCAATAAAATCAACTCTCGTCTCAGTTTGTATTAGAAATCCATAGGTTGGTTCTCCCACAAGTGAGGATGATGCTTGTTTACAAAAAATAAGAAGTATTTAAAGACTTCCCATAGGATAAAACATCCTTGTGGAAGTTATCAAAACTGTTTACACAAATCTAGGAAAATATCCCAAGTTTCTGACTCAAACTTAAAAACCTAAGACAAAACCAAATCTAAAACATCTCCTAAGCTTCCACAACATGCCCAATTTTCCATTGAAATTCCCAGGTACCTGTAGGTGGACAATAATAGACAAGTTTAGACAATGTTCAGCGATAAAATCATCAAAAAATCCAACTTTTATGACTAGCTAACAGAGTCAAACGATTCTGTAGCTGGTCTAAATCACACACAGAATCCTATTAAAAATCAATTCAAATCTTGGAAAATACATTCAAACTGTCAAAATATATTTGATTGCTAAAAGCCTTATTCAAATTGACACTTGTATGCAAATTAATCAAACTAAATCAAATGATAACAGAGATAGCTACACTCTGTTTAATTCGTTATCACTAATTCGGGTAAACACCATTGTATTGGATAACTGAACAATAATTAAATTGTTTTCATAACCAATTGAAATCAACAGAAATAGATGCTTCAGCTATCCACAGGTCACTTCGAATCCAAACCAAATCAACAAAATCATTTTTTCAAACTAATATAACTGTATTAAATATAAACGATCATGCTAATCACATGCAAATCAAATCAAAATAGGAACGAATCAAAATGGTTTGAGGCTGGAAAATCGTTATAGATTAACATTGTTTCCATGATTTTTGCAAATAGACCTTCAACACAAGTTGAATGTAATCCAAATCTAAGCGAAAACAAACCCCAATTCATTATATTAATCCAAGCAATTCATAAAACGACTTTGATATTGAAAACCACATACCTGGGAGGATTGATCAAGGGTTCAAGAGTGTGATAGGCTGGATGGGTGAGAGGAGTTCTGAGGCACAGGCCTGGAGAATTCATAGACCTTTCATCAAATGCACACAGACCCAATACGTTCCCTTCATCCATTGCGAGGATCTGAAAAATGACCTGAAAAACACGAGCTAGATCTCTGTAACAACTTTATTTCTGGGGAAACCGCCGACAATGAAAGTAAAGGGGCTAAAAACGGTTCTGGGTTTTCAACGGTTTGATCGAATTCAAATCCGTTTGCCCAGAAACGCTCATGCAAAAACGTGACTCTGGGGGCAATTTACAGGGGCAGTCTTCTCTGGCAAAATGAAACCAAAACTGACTCTGAACACCATGGGGGTTCAATTCACCCTACAGGAACCAGAAGAGAACACACTATCTATAGGGTAAATGGTGAGGGGGTTTGACAGGGTAGGCATAGGACTGAATGCTTACTGGTTTTCCCAAACAGAGGTAGCCCGAGATGCAAGGCAAGTGTTAATGCCTATTCGTGTGAGGGTTTGACAGAGTAAGTTGAAACTATGCAAAACTATCGTGCTATCATGGCACCTTGGTAAATCAAATCACTCACATCACAATCCAAGATTTTGACCCAATATCAAATAGATTATTCACATGAAAGCCATAACATTCATAACCAAAAAAATTATGACCAAATATCCAATAACTATTTGCAAACCATAGTGTTCATAACCAACAATTGGTCCGCAATAATATGTGTATGATTTAAAACAAAATAACTTTTTGAATATAGCACCAAAGCTTTGATCATAAAATTTATGCGTTCTATGAGACCATTGCGCCACAGGTCCAATCATAATGTTAATGCGTTCTCATGAAACCATTGCACCAAGGCATTTGATCAAAAACAAAAGAACATCAAACCACCAATGTATCAAGGATTCAATCACAATCACAAGAATACCATTGCATCACAAACTCATGAAATGAAGTCATATTAGCATAATCAAAATGCAAAGTGAGTAAAGGTTTGGTGTCTTGCCAACTGTGCGACTGTCATTGAGTTAGAAGAGAGATGACCACATAAACAAGAGTAACCATAATAATCCAGTGACGATTTTTATGCCATCGACATGAATTTGAACTCAAAGTTTTCACGCTTGCAGTCGTGAAAACGAGAACCAAGGTAAGAGAGCAAACACACAAAACAATAGTGTCATTTTATTCGAAGGTTGCGATGAAAAATCAAAGTTTGTGAAACTCTGGTGTAGGCACCTTATAAGGACATTATAAAAATGTGAATTGGCTGCCAACAATGGCGACACACTGGTAGAAGCAGTTATCTCTACCAAAAGAACAAATTCAGATTATGATAATGAGAAAAATTCTAACTCAAAAATAACAACCAGAAAATCGTGTAAACATCATCATTAACCAAATACCAGCAGTGTTTAAAGGATGAAAATTGATAACAGTCTTAAGACAAGCGAGCCACGATATTAAAGATAAAATCTCCAATATTGTTGACAGAGCCACTGCTGCCAGCAGGCGTCCATAGCCTTGACAGGGTTTCCATTTAACCCACTCTGACATTCGTATCCTACCAAGAAGTTCCGGATCAGAATAAAGGACATTTTAAGGTTAAGAGGTTTCTTATTTGCAAATTTTCATATACCCGACATTGCTTCGTTGTCAGCAGGCCTGTTCAGTACCCCGACGAAGTTGTCTTGGTGTCATGCATGCATTTTCCCGCTGCCAGCAGACCTATTCAGCATCCTGGGGGGTTTACAAGCACTTCCCACAACTCTTTTATGTTTTAATTTTTTTTGAAGATATATGATTGAGCGGGGTGATGCTGAAAATTATGATATTTTAACATATTTTTTACAGACCTCATCAGAATTGTTTAGAACTGTCCTTTATTAATATCCATAGATGGTTTATTTACATAACCAACTTTCTAAGGTAGGGAGACATCTTCTGAGTCATTCCATTAAGGAATAGGGACATCATAAAAAGATAAAATATGATCATGACAGGCTTTACTCAGAGATCGAAATCAACTAACTTATTTCAAACAACAGTCTTTGCCAACACAGATGTAAATTCCAGAAGTATATAATTGATGTTTACACAATTTCTCAGCAGTTATTTCAGAGAAAGGATTTTTTGTTTTCCTTGTCTGAACAGTTCAAAAATTCAGGTATGTGTATTTCCAAAAGCAAAACTGATAAGCATAAGGGAGAAATCAAAACACACCAGCGAAGAAAGATTTTAAAGCAAAGAAATCCACACAACAAAAACAAAAAACAAATATGCACAGAAGGTGCATCTGAAAACCTCATGCAACAAATCCCTTGGGAAACTGAAAGAAAGTAGGAAAATCCTGAATGATGGGAAAACAGTCCTACTCATGGTACCTAGGGTCAGGGTTGATTTAGATTTATTTATCTCTTTACTTTCCATTTAATATTTTCATGACGATACTACGTTTTTGAAAATAAACGTTCAACTAGAAGTAAAGAGAAAAAGGATCAAGGGGACTTCCCTGACAACAATCGTATTATGGTTCTCGTGGTACGCCCACTTGCGTGCATGACTGCATTATTACAAAGAGAAATAGTGAGAAATAAAACTACAAGAAAACCTATTCCTAAACCTACCCTAACTATTAAATAAACCAGAATACTACGTGAAGTCATGTTTCCAATGTAGCCATCGGAGTAACTCTAATCCTGCAATGAAAACAAGATCAATCATTATTAAAAAGAATGGTAATATATCAACAAATGACAGAAACATATCACGCTTAGCTTCATAATCAACATCTAGAAACAAAGTAAGCATGATCTTACCATTTCCTCGGATATTCTTGTTGTA